>PVLD010007362.1:0-92205 GCA_004027595.1 Dinomys branickii | reverse complement strand
TTTTTTTTTTTTTTTTTTTGTCTCAGAGATCATTGTAAGTATGTGACTTATTTCTGCTTTAAGCTCTTTTATGGCCTGTTGGAGTTGTTTCCTTTCAGATTCAATCGTTTCATAACTTGCAGGTATGTGCCTTCCTGGTTCCCCTGTATCCTCGCATTTAGAACTTTTTGTGGGTGGGGTTGAGTTCTGAGACTGAGTTTTGTTCCTCTGTTTTCCCGTTTTTGGGAATCAGATTCAAAATGTTGAGCTATAATTTCCCCAGTCAGTTCAGCAGGCAGGGGTCTGCTGCGGAGGCTGCTCCGATGACTCCTTCTCTTTGGGAGAATGTCCCTTAAGCTGTCTACTGAGAGTTCTGCTTTTACTCCCTACCCCGAGACCTGGCTGGGGCACATAAACAGCTTGCTGCCCCAGGGACCTTGAAGGCAGGGGGCCGCTCAGGTGTTCCTCCCTGGGTGGAGCTCCTCCCCCACTCAAAAGTCCCATCGGGGCGCCCAGCCAGCTCTTCCGTCCCGGGGTCCGTGCAGTCAGTAGAGCTGCTCAGATGTCCCTCGCTGGGTGGAGGTTCTCCCCGACTCAAAAAAACCAGTCAGGGTGCCCAATCACCTCACCCTGGGATCGTACAGGCAGGAATGCCACTCAGATGTATCTCCCTGGGTCGAGCTTCTTCCCGACTCAGAAATCCTGTTGCGGTGCTCACTTGGCTCACCTGTTCTGAGATCCGTGCCGGCAGGAGATCCTGGTGCTCCCCGGCGCTTCTCCACCTCCTCAGCGTTCTCGCAGGAGCCGCCGACCGCAGCTGCTGCAGTGCCCTCTCTCCGTCCGAGGATAGTGCTCTCCTATTGAGCTAGGTCCCAGACCTGTTCTTGTTCTTAACTGATTAACATAAAAGTCAACAGATTGCTTAAAGAAACTAGATGATTAGAGATTTGAAGTGAAATGAATAACAGAAATGTCCCAAAGAATGAGAAGCAAAAATTGTTAATACATAGTAGGTAGCATAGAGCTCCTTGAAAGTAGACTTATGTATGTTTAAAATGCATATAGTAAACATTAGAAAAAATTACACTTTAAAAATATAAAGACATACTGAGACTAGATGGGCTGAAGTCATCAAAATTGTTTAGTTAAATAAAGAGAAAGCACAAAAGAAGAGAAAAAAGAAACAGCAAATAGTACAACGAATAGAAAGTGTCATAAAATATGAGACAGTAACCTAGCTAGAACAATAACCATCTAAATATTGTCTAAATAAACCAACCAAAATCAAGGATTGTCAGAGTGGACTAAAACAAAAATGACATGTGGACTAGAAGAATCCCATTTGAAATACCAAGGTTCAAGTTTGTAGTAAACATATTGAGTAACATATGCTCTGATTACACTAATAAAGAGGAAGATGAGGTAGCTGTACTAACTTAAGACACAGTAGACTTCAGAGGAAGGAAAATTATCTTGCTTAAGGAAGGATATTACTAACAAAGCCATCTGCTTTCTGAAAATTAGCAGTGTTAAATATGTATGCATCAAAGTGCATCAAAAAATACACTAAAACAAAGAGCATCAAGATATGCAAATAAACACTGGTAGATGTGAAGGGAAAAACAGTCAAATTTACTACCATGTTGATGATTTTAACACTTTGTCAATAACTTACAGAGAAGTAGGCAGGAAAACACAAATGGTATATTCAAACATCATGAATCATTTTAATTTAATTGACATTTATGGAATAGTTTATACATCAACAGCAAACAATACCTTATTGTGAAGCTAACAGAGTAATGTCACCTCAACAGGCCATATTCTGGGCCATAAAAATCATCTAAACAATTCAAAATAATGGAAATCACACAAGTTATGTTCTCAGTGGTCAAGGAAAAATAACTTAAAATTCAAGAGAACAAAGATCATTGGAAAATGCCCAAAACCTTGAACATTAAACAGCCTATCCCTAAATAGCACCAAATAAGAAATACAAATTTAGAAATGCAAGATAAATTTTTAAAAGTTTTCAATTAGATGAAAATACAACTTATCAAAATAGCTAATATAAGAGAGTAAATTGCATTCTATTAGATAAGAATCATATAACAGAAGAAATATCCAATGTCAACTACCTAAGCTTCCACTTTAGAAAACTGAGGAGGGGTGGGGGTGTAAATCAGTGGTAGAGCACTTGCCTGGCATGCACAAAGCCCTGGGTTCAATCCTCAGTATCACAAGAGAAAAGGAAAGAAGGAAGAAGGAAAGAAAGAAAGAAGAAAGAAACAAAGAAAGAAAGAAGGAAAGTGAGCAAATTAACCTTAAATACTCAGAAGAAATTAAATAATTAGAAAAGTAAAAAATTAGAAATAGGCAAAAAGCAGAATAATAAAAGTTCGATTTTTAAAAATCAAAATCAAAAAGTTAGATTAAAAAAATTCGAATGATATTAAAAAATCTTCTTGCTAACCTAACCAATAGATAAAAATATACAATATTTTTCATGTGGTGGTTAGTCTTGATTGTCAACTTGACTGGTTTGGGAGACACCTAGATTACCTATGTGACCCCAGGGACTACATCTCTTCCTGGGCCCTTCCTCTTTGGTTCTTCTCTCATATTCTGCTTCCCAACTACCATAAGGTGAGCAGCTTGGTGCACCTTTCTTTCTGCCATGATATTCACTGCTAGCCAACAGCAATAGCACCAGCTGGCCATGAGACTGCGACTTTTGAACCACAGTGAGACTTCTCTCCTTTACCTGGTGTATGTCAGGTATTTAGTCACAGTGATGAAAAGCTTACTAATACAGTTACCAATATACGAATATAACAGGGTGACAACGGATGACTCCACGGACATAAAAAGGACTGAAAGGGCACATGACAAACAACTTTATCCCCACAAATGTGATAATTTAAATAAAATGGGCCAATTTCCTAAGAACAACAAAATTACCAAATTCTGCCCCAGGAGAAATGAAAATCTTTCATTATGGTTTAGATCTAGAATGGCTCCCCACATTGCATGTGTGCAGAGGTGAGATTTGCAGGAGGTGGTTGAATTGTGGGGGCACTGTACTCACAACATACTTACCCACTGAGGATTTCATGGCTGCATCTGGTGGTAGGAAATGGCCTCCGAGAGGAGGGTTACGAGGATGTGGCCCGGAAGGGCCCTCTCTGTGCCTGGCTCCTCCCACTCCTCTCTGCTTTCTGGCCAAGGGTGGAGCAGTTTTTGTCTGCTGCCCTCCGCTGAGTGCCCAGCTGAGCCCCTGAAACCAGGAGTCAAAGTAAACCTCTTCTTTTAAGTCACAGGCACAGGAATTCACCCTGGTAGCCAGAAAGTGACTAAGAACATATGTAATTCTACATTTGTTAAGGGGAATAAAATTACTAATTAAAAATCTTCAAAACAGCCAGCCCAGAAAATTTTTTTAAGCATTCTATCTAATATTGAAGAACTAATATACATTTTCCACAATCTTTTACAAAAAATATGGAAATAACACTTTCAAAATAATCTTTCAACACTAGTTATTCTAATAAAAAACCAGCTAAATACATTATAACAAAATTACAGATATTAATAAAACTTTAGCAAATACAATCCATATATAGTCTTTTATATTATATTATCATATGTGTATATCTATATACATATTATCATATATACATGCACATGATAGTATAACATTAACAGACAAAAAATGTATCAAAACATCAGAAAACACTCAATATAAGGTATTCATAATTTTAATTGATCAGAAAGTTAGAGAAATAATTGAAAACGTTGACATTAAGATAAAGAAAAGCAAGGATGCTCTATCCATTTCATGAATATTCAACTATCTTGGAAGTCCTGTCTAGCATAGTAGGCCAAGAAAAAGAAATAAAAGGAAAAATGATCAACAAAAACAAAACCACAATTAGTATCTATGTAGAAAATCTACAAAAACCCTAGAATTAATAAGGAAGTATAACAAAGTTGCAAGATACAAGGTCAAAATTTTAACTATAAAATTTAATTGCTTTCCCATATCAGTAATGAACAAATGGAATTTGAAATTAAAGAAACGTTATCTTTAATAATAGTAGAAATAATAGGTGCTTGAGTATAAAACAAAAAAACTAATAAAAGGAAACTAAACACCCTGTGGAAAAACAAAAGAGAAGAAAATATGAAAATTATTGAATTAAGCATAGAAAAATCTAAGTGACCTTGGGCTTCCTGATAAGTTTTTAGATTTAATAGCAAAAACATTATTCATGAAATAATACATGAGTTATGCTTTATTAAGATAAAAACTTATTAAAAAAGACAGAGTTGTGGAAAACAAATAATTGACTGGGAGGAAATGTTTAGAGGCTGTACCTGTTTAGTACTTATATGATGCTATGTAATACTTTTCTGTGTGATACCACAAAGCTAGATTCATTACAATGCACATTTGTTAAGACCCATTGAACTTACAATGCAAAGAATGAACCCTGATATATAGAATTATTTAGGACACTGGGATGATGCTGGATGAGATATAGGTGGTAGAAATAGAATTTAACCGTGTACAGTGTATTGCACACCTTAGTGAAGGGCTGTGGGAAAGTAACTCTGGAAATACGTGGAGCCTCTAGGGCTGAAGATGAAAGAGATGGTAAATAAGCCCTGTAGTCCAGTTGGTTGAGGTTAACCACTACCCATCCATGATGCAAATCAGTAAATGAATGGCACATCATGAATGCCAGTTTTCTTGCTATTGCAGTACGAAATGACACATCAGAAAGGTGGGATGATCCATGGGGTACATGACTGGAATCAGAAACATAATGAGGAACTAATGTTTAGGTTGGCATGATACAGAGAGGTGTATACAGGAGTATTCTCTCTGTATTCACAGAGAGATGCATACATGAGATAATACATGCACATGCATTTATTTCTTACATCAGCTGAGAAGGTCCTAAAAAGCAGCCATATACCACTAGTAATAAATACATATAGTGTCCAGATTTTAAACCATACTACTGCTTGCCAATGAAAGAAAAAAGGGTTCCTTAGAGAAAAGATTAGTTCTAAGGCTGAAGCAGGCAAAACCTAATGTGGAGCATATTATGAGATGTACACAAAAACCATAAACTCACAAAGTTGGCAGGACATCAAAGGAAGAGAGGAGCAAACTGAAAATAACTTCCAATGTCCACAGCTGAAATAATTTTAGCAACAAAATAAAGAGTATAAATTTTTAACACAAAACATGTCACGAATATCCATAGTCCCTACTTCCATAAGTAAATAATGGAATAAACATAAAGAAAAATCAAATTTCTTCTGTAAAAAAAATTCTGAAAAAGTTAGGTTCTCCCTCAAGTTTGTGAAGTATGACTCCACACCCCTTAATGTACACAGTGGCTTCCATTTGAAGAAGTATGGAAGGGTGACAAGGTCATTTTACTTTAGAGAACTGACAAATGATCATCAGTGCACAGGTTCAGTGTCAACAGCGATAGATCAGGCTGCAAAGATGAGCCAGAGGGGATGTGTGCCTGAGGTCTTCCTATAAAACAAAACAAAACCACAATCCAGTTACTTAATGAGAAAAATGGAAGAAAAATTCCAGTAGAGTGCATTATATAAAACACCCTTCCAGTACTCCTTGTCACTGTGAATAAAGATGGTTTTGACAATTCAACTCAACTAGTATGTGTGATGTAATAGACATGGTAAAGCCCACAAAGTCAGAAAAACAAAAGCAAAAGAAAACCACAGAAAGAATATGAAATATAAATAACAAAATAATGATATATAAAAAGGTGGGAGCTTTGAAAAGAGAAGCTAAGCTTATCATTTTATTCTGTTCAACAGTAATTAGTGAGGGCCACTCTGTGCCAGCCTTCTGGGGCTAGAGAATCACAAGGTAGTGGTGGTAGAAATCAGGCAAGTAACACTTCCCCAAATTGGATAGTTCATAACCACTACTAAGTCAACAGGAAGGTGGGTAGGTAAGTGATGAGTGCTGTGGAGAAGACAAAAGTAGGCAGAGGACTGGCAATATTATTCTAAATCTTCAGAAAATCCTCACTGGAAGCTAACAACTGAAGGAACAGACAGGAAAGTCCACAGGGGCACCGTGTGGGGCCTCAGTGAGCTTGTAGCCCAAGAAGAGCAGCAGAGAGGTCAGGAAAGCAATGTACTCTGCAAATGAACACATACCAATGTGGCTGACAAGGAATGAGAAAAACTCACCTGTTTAAAATGCTTCTAGTTTTACACCGGAGAGTTAGACTGCTTTGGAGATAGCAAATGTCTAACATGCATACTGCTAGAGGAAGCACTCATTAATTGCCTTTGTTTTTGAGGGATGCACCTTTAAAATCCCATTGACATCCAGGCTGTGACCCACTTTCATCCACAAATCAGAGGTGACCAGAGGTCCCAGGTGAGAAGAGTGGCTTTCCTTGAGGAAGATGGAAGCTGTCAGCCCAGTGGCTGCCATCTAGAAGTCCCTTTGGAAAACTGAGGCATGACGTTGGGGACTAAAAGAGAATAGGATGAGGAAGGAGCAGAGCTGGACACCACATATCCCAGTCAGACGAGCAGCTGTGACAGTCAACCAAACCTGACCAAGGGGAAGCTCACTCAGGGATGCCAGGGAACAGAAAAAGCAGATAGTAAATGTCTCCTCAAAGCTGTCCCCACCCTCTACGTCTGGAGGTTCTCGTCTGGCCACTTGGCTTTACTGTGTCTTTCTTCCAACCTGTGGTCAATCGTTCATGTTCAACTCCTTTTATTTTCTTTAATAAAGCAAGTAATCACTTCTGTTATGGTTGATACATTGTGTCAACTTGGGGAGTTTGGAGGTTTGGCTAAGTGACTCAGCAGGAAGCCAGAGTGCTTACTTTGTACACATCCTGAGCCTGTGGAAGAGGAGGGCATGGACATTGTGTGAGAGCTGCACGTCCGCTGGATGGAGGTAGGCTTTTACAGTGTACAATAGAAAAAAACTGCTTGCCCACCATTCCTCCCTTTTGCTGGTTGTTTCTGCTGTGCTCTGCTGCCATGAACTGTTGCCCTCTGCCATGTGCCATTCTGCCTCAAAAACAGCCAAGTATGGACTGAAACCTCCACAAACTGTAAGCTAAATAAACCTTTTCTTCCTTCATTTTGGACGTTGTGTATTTTGTCTCAGCAAGGAGAGAAAAGTAACCAAGACATCTTCCTTCCACTGCAAAACACTGCTCTAACTGAAGCACCAGATCTGCCCTTTTAATTTCCATCTCAGACACTCATAAAATAAAACAATTAGAACAGCTGGCATCTTGAGTGAACCAGAGTTATAATTTATCTTAGTCTGATATGATCCAAGAATGAAAGAGGTTGAAAACATTTCAGGGCAAAATAAAATTACAGGTTAATTGGTGGTATAATAGTAGTACTATTATCAAAAGCTTTCCTAGTGATGTTAATTTGCTCTGTCCCAGGAAGGAAGTACAGGTACAGTCTGATGACTAGGGGGAAAAGAAATATCTCTTTGCACAGAGCTGAACGGCAGTGTCTTAGTCACTTTCTCATGGCTTGATCACAATACCTGACAGTAACAAGTTAAAAGAGGAAAGGTGCATTTTTAGCTTACAGTTTGTAGGGGTTTCAGTCTCAGTTGGCTGGCTCCATGGCAGGGCACTATGACAATGGGGCATCATGGAGAAGAAACAGTCCATGGCACAGCAGGCAGCAGGCAGCAAGCGTGAGCCTCCCTTTCCTTTTATATTCCATTCAGGCTACAAGCCTATTGGTTGGCGTCATCCACAGCCAGGGTGGGTCTTCTGTCTTCAGTAAATCCATTAAGCAACTCAAGAACTATGCTAAACCAATTAGTGGAGTAATCTATTTGTTATATGCCCATGATCCAACTATTTCCCAAAAGCCCCACATATGGGCACATGAGTCTTTGGGAGGACATTGAGATATAAACCATAACAGGCAGTAAATATGTTTTATGTATATATTTTAAACAAAATTATGAAGGGATTATATAAATTGAAATCAGGATGCACAGGAAGACCCTGATGAACTGAACCCCCAATTCTGATAAGGCTCTTTATGAGTAGAAAAGACCTCCACTCCTCAGAGGAGCCCCAGCTACCTCTACCTTCCCTGAAGAAATTTTGATGGCCTCCCCTTGAGGCAGCTGCCCCATGAGACAGTGCTGATTCTTCCCCAACCCATCTCCTCCACCCGCTTTGCTTAGATTCAAGTCCCAGAAGGGTCCTAAAGATGAGGTGCAAAGTAAGATGCATGAAGAGCTATGCTATGTATCAGAATCTTCCTTCTTTCCTTCTTTCTTCCTCCCTTACTTTCTTCTTTCCTTTCTCTCATCTGTGTGGAATTGATCCCAGGGCCTTCACACTGGGCTAAATCTCAATCCTTTTTTTGAAATTATTTTTAAGATAGTTCTTACTAGGCTGATAAGTTACCAAAATGGGCTCAAACTTGCAGTCCTTCTGCCTCAGCCTCTCAGAATGCTGGGATCACAGATATACACTACCACTTCTGGCTCATTAGTTGATTTTTCTAATGATATACATGAAATCTAGAAAGAATATTATTGAGGATGTGAGAAAATATTGAAAAGACCATAAATTTGGATCAGGAAAATATTGCTGTGGGCACCCTCAGCAGTGGTTTTACACACACACACTGTGAATGAAATTTCAACATTAAATTTGGAATAAATATTCAAATAACAGATTTATTCTGATCCCCAAACTCATGCCTTCTTCACACATAAAATATATTTATTTCATTTCAGTAATTCCAAATGAAACCATTCCAACAGCAACCCTAAAGTCCAAAGTCAGTAGTTTCATCTAAATGATACATGGGTAAGACTGGAGAAATGATTCATCATGAGAGAAATTTCCTCCCAAATCCAAGCATGTGAAATAAAAAATAAACATTATCTGATTCCAAAACATGAAACAGTTGTTAAATCAACATTACCATGCCAAAAAGAAGTCAGCAAGGTAAAAGTAATAATAGGCCCTAAGTTAGTTAGTACAAACCCAACAAGGAATACTATACTAAATCTTAAAACTGGAAAATAATCTCCTTTAACTCCACATCTGTCTTGGTTGCTTTTTATCCTTGCTGAGACAAAATGCTCAACACACACAATGAAGAAAGGAAAGGTTTATTTAGCTTACAGTTTGTGGAGGTTTCAGTCCATACTTGGCTGGTTCTGAGGCAGAGTGGCACATGGCAGAGGGCAACAGTTCATGGCAGCAGAGCGCAGCAAAAACAGAGCATAAAGTAGGAATGGCGGCAAGTAGCCTCTTTCTACCTTCCTTACATCGTAAACAGCCTACCCCCACCCAGGGGGCATGTAGTTCTCAAACAATCTTCATGCCTTGCTCTTCCACAGGTTCAGGGTTTACCCAGAGTAAGCACTCTGGCTTCCTGCTGAGTCACTCAGCCAAACCTCTAGACTCCCCAAGTCGACACAAGGTATCAACCATAACAACATCACAGCAAATTTGTGGGTTTTCTGGACTCAATCTGCACAGTAGCTATCTCAAGTTGGAATCTCATGTCTGCAGCTTTCTGAGGTTGGTGCTACATGCTGATGGCCCTACAGTCCTGAGGTCTCAAGTGTGGGCTCACTATCTTGGCTCCACTGGTCATCACTCTGACAGAGACTTGGTACACATTTCCACTCAACAATATCCTACTAGAAACTCTCAGTGAACTCCTTCCCAGTGGCATCTCTCTATCTGGGCACCCAAGCTGTTCACAAAGTGCTTTGAAATCTTGATGGAAGTAGCTGAGTTTCCACAGCTCCTGCATTCTGCAAAGCTATAGACAGCACTATGTGCATACCACAAGGGATTTTCATTTGCCTCCTCCAGAACAGTGGTGAGAGCTAAACTAGGCCACCGCAAGCGAAGGCTAGGGTGGCTAAG
The DNA here is from genome assembly GCA_004027595.1 of Dinomys branickii. Taxonomy (NCBI): domain Eukaryota; kingdom Metazoa; phylum Chordata; class Mammalia; order Rodentia; family Dinomyidae; genus Dinomys; species Dinomys branickii. The sequence continues at coordinate 82,267 of PVLD010007362.1, read as the reverse complement.
GAGAACTGCACTGGAATTGGGGGACCAGAGGCCTGAGCCAGTCTTGGGCAGGAAGCCAGCTGAGAACAGCCTAATCCATATCTACAACCATGCTGGGCTCCTAGATTTCCAGGCCTGAAAGGAGAGGAGCATCCTGAAAGATCTTCAGCCTGGCTTCGATATCTTTCTCTCATTGTCTTGAAAAATAATGCCTGGCTCCTTTCAATCCATACTAATCTTTTAGCAAATGGTCGCTTGGACAAACCCTTCATTTGCTTTCCTAAGTATGCCTTTTTGCTCCTCATGAGGCCAGGCTATGAATTTTCCAAATCTTTCCATTCTATTTTCCTTGTAATTATAAATCCATGGTTAAGTTATGTATAACACCTCAAAATTCATTGTACTTAATTAAAAGGAGTTACACAGAGCTGGGCTTGGTTACACACACCTGTAATCCCAGCTCCATGGGAGGGTAAGGCAGCAGGACAGAAGTTTGAGGCCAGCCTAGGCAATTTAGCTAGACCCTTTCTGAAAATAAAGATTTCTTTTAAAAAAGGGAAAAGAGGAGGAGCTTGCGGATGTTACTCTGTGGCATGGCAAGTACAAAGCCTTGGGTTTGAACCAACATACTACCACACCAGTGAACACTTTGCTGCTGAAATATTTCTTCAACCAGATATACTAGTATCACTGTTAAATTATGAGCTCCATAAAATCCTTGGGCACACATGTAGAACAGAATAAGCAAGTTATTTTGCAAATGTGTGGCAAGGGTGGTCTTGAGTTTTGAATAACTTATTCCTCGTTGTCATTGGAGACCTCATCAGAGTGTCCTTCCAATCTGAATTTCTATTAACATTCTTGCCTTGCCAAAAAAAAATAATCTCTAAAAAAACTCAGGCTTTCCTTCAGCTCTCCCAAACTGCTAAATTCTCGCCAGAATCATCCTTAATACTCTTTTCAGGCAAGACAAGATTTTTCTAGCCTTTTCATCCAAATTATTCCAGCCTCCGTTTGTTACTCAGTTTTAAAATAACTTTATATTTTAAAATACAGTAATACCTCAGTTAATACATGCTTCTCTTCATGAACTCTGCATCAGGTGGTGAGTACAGACTCAGCCACGTTCTGCACGTGAACGTGAATGTGGCTGTCTCCTGCTCTCACGTATGGTCATGCCTTCCTCTAATCAAGATCATGGTTGCAGACAGACCTGTGAACATTTCCTTTGAAGCTTTTTTGTGTGCTTTTGAGCATGTACAGTACTGTACAGTATTATTCATTCCAGCATGGCTCCAAAGAAAGTGCACAGCAAGCACAGTGATAAAAAGAAAGTGCATACAGAAAAGAAATAAAGAGAGGAAATGAAGAAATTGCACTATAATTATTTGCAGAGGACATAAAACTACATAGAAGACCTCAAAAACTCCATCAAAGGACTTTCAGATTTAGTAACCTAATTCAGAAGCGTAGATGGATACAAAGTCAGTACACAAAAATTAATAGCATTTCTGTACACAAAAAACAAACTCACTGAGTGAGAAATTAGGAGAAACCACACCATTCACAATAGCATTGAGATATAATGAAATACTTAGGAATCAATCTAACAAAGGAACTAGAAGATCTCTACATTGAAAACTACAGCACACTGAAAAAGGAAATTGAAGAGAATATAGAAAATGGAAAATATCCCATGCTTTCAGGTAGAAAGGACACTAAAAATGGCCATACTCTCCAATTGTTATACAGGTTTAGTGCAGTCCCAATCAACATACCATTAGCATATCTCACCGAACTAGGGAAAATATTCCTGAAATTCATTTGGATGGACCCTCAGACCATTGCCTTAACTGAACACACGTGAGTAAATATCACATTGTTTCTCTTGTGTGAAAAACTGAAAGTGTGAATAAGAACCAAAATATATATTAGATATTATGAAATAGAAATTAATTGTTCAATACGAAAGGGAAATTGGGAGGGGAGGAAGGAAGGGAAAAGAAAAAAATGGGAGAAAAAAGAATAAAATGGAAACAGAGCTTTGTAAATAAGGAGAGGAGGAGGGATGGAAGAGAGTGGAGGGGTAGGAGTGAAATGACAAATAAAGATAAATCATGTATAGATACAGATGCCCTGTGCTGAATGTGATCAAAACCAATAAATTTAATTTAAAAAGAAATGAAAGATGAGAAATAAAATGACAAAAAGAATTTAGAAAGTAAAATTCACACATAGGGAAAAATTTTTAAAGACTGAAGTTGAGTCTACTAAAAAAATCAGATAACACCCAATACATTTGATCAAGAAGTTAAAGCAAAATTGCAAAATAAAATAGTAAAATATCATGGTCAAAATTTGGGTCACTGTGTAGGTTTAGCCACCATTTTTCATAGGAAAATTAATAAATAATTTTACAACAATATATTTAAATTTCACATGAAATTCACAAGTATATTAGAAAAAAATTTAACAAAAAATTTCTGAGAAAAATGAAAACTCTCCAAAGAACAATGTCTATTAAAGTCTACAGATTCCTCACTTAGCAACTTACCTGTTTAACAACTACACAGACTTACAACATGTCTTTTTTTGTACAGTTCTGCACATCTTGTCTCTAGAGCCTTAACATCTTTTTCAATACACATTAAAGTACTTACAGTTGCACTATAATTATTGCACTATAATTATTTGTGCAATTGCACTATAATTATTTGCAGAGGACATGAAACTACATAGAAGACCTCAAAAACTCCATCAGAGGACTTCTAGATTTAGTAACCTAATTCAAGAGAGTATAGTTATAGTGCAATTATAGGGCAATTTCTTAACAGTTAAGCAAATAAAAACTGGCTTTACTGTAGGAACATGCTGAACAGAAACTACTATGCAGGAGGAAAGGCGTTTTTGGGCACAAGCCAGAGGAGGACAGGTGTACCCTTTTGCTGCATGTGAACACAAGCACTGATCTGAAAATTAAGCCACTATTCCCAGACCCCTAGCGCATTCAGAGAATAGAATGTGATCAGGGCCAGACTTCCTGTCACGTTAATTTGAAAGTTTGGGTCACAAGGCAATTATTCATGGCATGGGTACATGAGGTGTTCATACTCACCATTAAGAAATATCTTTTTGACAATCAACTGCCTGAAATGTACCTTCTTCTGATGAATAGTTCCCAGGAGACACCCTCTAGCCTTGATGAATGATATGGATGATGAGCATGACTTCATAAAGGTCAAATCCCTCCCAGACAGCACACTTCTTCTGCATTCCACAGACCAGAAAGTGATATGCGGCTTGAAGAAGCTATACACAAAAGTGGTCTTGAACAGGTGCTTTAATATCACTGAAGAGACATCCTTGACACCAAAAGAATTCTGGAAGAAACATTTCACTGTTCTCTACTACATCAACCTCACTGACAAAGGCTGGGAAGATGTCTTATACTAGACCTTAAACTCAACCTGGAGAAAACTGTGCCCAGAATGTGTTACTGAATGTGACTTTGAAGGGTCTAATGCAAAGGTGATGGAGGAGATTGTGTTCATGCACAAGCGTATGGGTCTAGACATCAGTGGTGCAGACACAGAGGGGCTTGTTGAAGACCATAAAGAGGAGCTGATGACAGAAGAACTTGCTGAACTCCAGAATGAGCAGCAAAAAGTGCTTGTTGAGGAGCATTCCCTTGAGCAAGAGGACAATGGGGAGGGGGTTAGCAGTGATGTGATAAAATGCATTATGGAAAGTGGGATGAATGCCAGGATTTTTCTGAGAAGCACTACCCAAACACAACTGTAATGAACACAGTGTTGGATCTGATGAACAATAATATGGTCTCTCATTTTCAGAGGGTTATGCAGTGCAGGAAAAAATAAATGACATTAGACAAAGTTTTTTTGGTCAAAACTTACCTTGCAGCTAAGAGACAAAGAAGAGAGGAAACCTCTAAAGGCAATATCCTCCATGTCCATGTCCTTGATGTCCTTATGGAGGGGGACTTTCACTCCAAACAATGACTTATTAACTTTACTTACATTGGATCCTATGGGAAATTTTTTCCAGGTTGCAACTGAAATCAATTCATGATCAACCATGTTTTGGGGCTGAGAAGGGATTAACCTTATTTACATTGAACCTTATGGAGAAATTTGATCCTCTTCATGACCAGCTAGATTTGCAACCAGAATTGTAGAGAGAATAAAATATGTGAACTGAGGTACCACTTTGTGCAGTATAGCCATGGCCTCACTTCTCAGTATCAATTTTCTGTCCAGCCTACTTTTTTAACTTTAATTATTTTTAATTGACAGATAACAATTGTAAGAATTGTGTGTAACTATGGGAGGCAGTGTATACATTATGCAATGATCAATCATGATAGATTACAGATCATCTCAAACACCATTTCTTTGTGACTAAAACATTCAAAATCCTCCTTTTCATATTCAACACTTTTATCTATCAGAGAAGTTCATATCAAAAGTTCACAGAGATTCTGTCTTATCTTGGTAGAATAGCTATATCAATAAAAGGAAAAAATAACAAATGCTGGTAAGGATGTGGAGTAAAAGTAATTCTCATACATGGTTGGTGAGAATACAGCCTAGTAAAGCTATTATGGGAAGTTCAATAACATGGAGGTTCTTCAAGACGCCAAAGAGAGATATGTCATACAATTCAACTATAGCCCTCTTGGGTAAACACTCAAAGGAAACAAAGTTTCCATACAAAACAGATACCTGCTGTCTTGGTTACTTTTGTTGCTGAGACAAAATGTGCAACACCCAAAATTAAGGAAGAAAAGATTTATTTAGCTCAAAGTTTGTGGAGGCTTCAGTCCATAGTCTCCCGGCTCCAGGATTGGGTGGTACGGTGCAGGCAGAGGCAACAGTTCAACGGCAGAACACAGCAAAAGCAGCAAGAGCCAAAGGGGGAAAGCAAACCTCCTTTCCTACCTTTTCGTATGCCAGCTCTCTGCACACACCATCTCCAGATCCTCCTCTTCCACAGACTCAGGGTGTTTACAGAGTGAGGACTCTGGCCCCTGTGCAGTCGCTTAGTGAAGCTTCTAACTTCTCAATTCTCAAGTTGACACTATATGTCAACCATTGAACCTGCACACGCATGTTTATTACAGCACTCTTCATATTGTGTTCACTGTGGCACTATTCAGAGTGAGCAAGATATGGAATCAGCCTAGGTGTGCGTCAACATCTTATGGATCTATCTATCTATCTATCCATCTATTTATCTATCTATCTATTACACATATATGAAGAATAAAATCAGGTCATTTTTGGGAAGATGGACAAAATCAATCATTATTACGTTAAGTGAAATTAGCTAGACATATAAAGATAAGTATCACATATTTTCTCTTCTATTCAAGAAAAGACCGGAAAATAAAAGAGAGACTTTTAGGACAAGGGAAGAGGCCTAGAAGAATGGAAGAGAGAGGACAAAAAAATGTAAGAGGGAAAGTGAATATGATCAAAGCATTAAGTGTGCATATTTAGTACAATTCACTAATTATAATTTTAAAATACTGTTAAAATCTTCCCTTCTTGCTGTCTTGATTCACTTGATCCAATATTAAGTAAAATCATTCTGTGTACACCAAGCCATCCTCTGTTTTCCACTGGCCAACATTTCCCCATCATTGCTGTCTTCCACTATTTCAACTTCTGTGAAGTTATCATTGCAATCTTTGCTCCTCAGAGTAGATTCCACAAATGGGTGCGAGCATGTTTGTCTTTCAGTGCTGGCTTATTTCACCTGGCATTGTGATTCCCAGCCCTATCCATGTTGCTGCAAATGACAGGATTCTACTCTTTTCTTATTGATATATATCTATATCCATATATGTATATCTATATCATCTATATCTATACTCATGAGGATGATGTCCTGTGACTGAATCCCTTTTTGAAGGATGTATCTTAGTAAGTTGACAGTGGAAATTAAGTTTCAAAATGAATTTTAGAGGGGACATCCACATCCTGGCAATGCTATTTTTTTGTTAACATGGGGTCTAGAAATCAAGGGATAAAAGCAGAAGTGGCGCGACTCATCATCTCTTCAGTGAACCTTCAGCAAATATTTGTTCCTTGTTGCTACAACTTAGTGCTGCACTATCCTAAAGGTCTTAGTTCCAGAGAAAGGAATGCTTCTACCATGGGACATAATGTGTGTCCACTTCACTGGCCACTTTGGGACCCACACCCCACACCCCTCTTTTTTTTTTTTTTTGTCTTTTTTGAAATAGACTCTCACTATGCAGCTCAGGCTGACTGTGAGCTCCCTTTGTAGCCCAGGAGGGTTTTGAACTCACAACGATCCTCCTGCCTCAGCCTCCCACATGCTGGGATTATAAGCATGCACCACCCTGCCAGGCTGTGACATCCCTCTGAAACAATATGCAAAATGTGGAATTTCTGTGCTGGCTGGTATGATTGATCCTGACAAGGGAGAAACTGGACTGCTACTGCACAACAGGTAAGGAAAATCATGTGTGCAACATGGGACACAGTACGCTGGTTGTTAGTATTGCTACAATTTGTGATTAAGATCAATGGTAAACTACAAGCCTGCACTCCAGAAGGACTACTAGTGCCCTGTATTGTTTGAGAATGAACATTTGGAGCACACCACCACATAAGGAGGTATGGCACACTGAGGTGCTCGCTAAAAGCAAAGTGAATAGAAGGCAGGTAGTGGGAAAAGGTAGCCATGAATACCACCTGCAAGCAAAACTAGGTACACAAAGGCATAGTGTGGTTATTACGGGTATTCCTTCTGACTTTGCTATGAAGTCTATGGATGTGTGTGTGCGGCCTCACCTCCCTGCATCACATTTAGCTATAAAGACATCAGTGGACAAATCCACCCCCGATCAGCACGGTGCCCACATGACCCAGTCACCTCTCCTCAGCCCCAGCTGTGAGCACGTGAGGCTTTGGGAGGACGCCTAGATTTAAGCGTATCATCTGTTGTGAAATCAAGCAAGTGTGAGTCTTCTACTTTTTAAAATCTTTTTCAAGATTTTTAATGACTTCTGGATCCTTTCCATTTCCATATGAATATTAAAATCAGTTTGTCAATTTCTGCAAAAACACTTTATGATTATATTGAAACTTCAGGCCAATTTCAGGAATATTTTGATAAAATTTTCATATAATTTCCATATTTGCATCATTGAACATGATATCTTTTTTCTCTTTTTCATTTTAAAGAGAATTTAAAAAATCAAGGTAACAACATAGACAAAAATAAAACAAAGAAAAAACAATAAAAGTGATACAAGGTTTCAAAACAAAATGATAGGGATTAATGGTGGTTGTTATATTACATATTATTATCTTCAATGGTTTCTCAGATTAACAGATGTAAGAATGCAAGATTGATCAAACCACTAAAAAGAAAAAACTACAATAAAAAAATTAGAAACAGCTTCACTAAAAAAGACGTTAGGAATTCACCAGTGGTTGTTACATGGCATGTTGTCTTCAAATTAGTTGTTCATATTCCTTGCTATAAGTGGGAAAAATTGGTCAAAGATTTTGAGCATTAACTGTTCCTTTCAATAAACCATTAGACATCAGCAGGACAATTTTCCTATCGTCTATCTATCATCTATCTGTCTATCTATCTACTTTTCCTTCTTTCTTTCTCTTTTTAACTTTTTTTATTTTAAAGAGAATGGTAAAAAAAAAAAGAATAAGAGCAAAACACCCACATCAATGAGTGAGATAAATCGGACCCACATGTGTAAACATCATATTGTCTCCCTGGTGTAAACACCTAAAAGAGTAAATAAAACCCAAACTTACAATAGATAATATAAAAGTGAAAGAAACTGCTGAAAGGAAGGAACAACTAGGATGAAGGAAAGAAGAAAAAGAAAGAAAGAAGAAGGATAGCTGGGATAACTGTACTACTGAGATCGCGTGGTTTATTGAAAGGAACAGTTCACTATTTTTTATTCCCTTCTCTCTCTCTCTCTCTCTCTCTCTCTCTCTCTCTCTCTCTCTCTCTTTCTTTTTCTCATTTCCCTCATCCAAGTTGTCCCTTCTCTTTCAGCAGTTTCTTTCCCTTTCACAATATCTACTGTACCTTTTGGGTTTTATTTACTCTCTCAGGTTCTTACACTAGGGAGACAATACGATGTTTACACATGTCAAGCTGATTTATTTCACTTATGGGTATGGTCTGGAGCCCCAGACACCTTTGGGAGCCTCAGTGACCCTGCCCTGTCCCCACACCACCCTCAAGGGAGCCAACTTGAGCCCCTGGGATGTCTTTCCATTTATCAAGATCTTTAGCTTTTTTCAGTGATGCTTTACAAATTTTGAGAGTGTAATAATTGCAGTTTTTGTAAATTCTTTTTAAATATTTATACTTTTATGACATTTTAAATGAAGTGATTTTCTTAAATTTTATTTTCAGTTTGTTTATTTTTAGCGCATAAAATAAAGTTGATTTCTGCATGGGGATCCTGTGTCCTGCAACCTTGCCAGACTTATTAGTTGTAATATATTCATGGATTCCTCAATAATTTTCCACACATGATATCATGTAATTTTGAATACAATAATTTTATCACTACTGTTCCAACATACATGTTTGTTTTTTCCTATTTATCTTAGCTAGATTCTCTAATTAATACTGAATAAAAGCAATAAGACTAGGTATTCTTGCCTTCCTGCTGTCCTGAAAAGAAAAGCATCCCTTTTCCCACCGTTAGCATGATACTCCCTTCACCCCTTAGGAAATTCCCTTTCATTCTTCATTTGCTGGGTATTTGTTGTTTGATTATAGGAACAGTTAATGCTTAATTTTTTTATTAAAAAAAATAAAAGTACAAAAACATATTAACAAACAGACACCAATTAGCATAAAAAATAGTACAATCACAACTGATCTATAGACAAGGTGACATGGTCTCAACAGTGGCTATTGCTTTATCCATTGATATCTTCGAAGTGTAAATATATGAACCCATATACAGACATGCAAAATTGGTATAATGCTTAATTTTTAAATTTTTACCAACTTTACATTCTTATGTCTGGTAATCTGCAAAACTACTTTGAAGACATCAATATTCAATGTAACAACCATTATTTAATTCCTATCATCTTGTTTTGTGAAATAATGTATCATTTTTAATTACTTTTTACTCTCTTTAAAATGAAAAACTGAGAGAGTTTGTCAAATGCTTGTTCCATATCTGTTGAAATGTTTTTTCTTTATTCTAAGAATATAATATAATACATTCATTGATTTTGTAATATTAAAAGCAAAGGTACATAATCCTTTTCATATAGTGCTACGTTTTATATATTTTATATAATTATGTACCACCTTCATACATACAAACATATTAAATTTATTAAGTACATATTTTATGTATTGCTATTTGCTAGTATTTGATTTTTTACATTTATAGACAAGAATCTTCTTAACTGTATTAAACTTAAATGTAAGTCCTGGTGCTATAAAACTATTAGATGAGAACATACAAAAATAAATAAATAGAGTGGCACCAAAGTAAAATGTTTCAGCACAGCAAAGGGGACAGTTAATTGGGTGAAAATGTTTGCAAATTATACATTATTCAAAATATACAATAAACTCACAACTCAACAACAAGAATAACAACCCTATTATAATGAGGACAAAAACCTGAGCAGAGATTTCTCAAAAGAAGAAACATACATAGTCAATGAGTATATGAAAAAACTCAGCATCTCTGATAAATGGAGAAATGCAAAGTAAAACCACAGTGAGATGTCACTTTCAACCGGTTAGACTGACATAAATAGAATGAAGAAAGATAACAAATTTTGAAGATGATGTGGAGAAAAAGAAAGCTTCATACACTGTTCATAGTACTGTAAATTATTACAGATGTTTTGGAAACAGTATAATGATTTCTCAAAAATCTAAAAACAGAATTACCTTTTGATCCAGCAATCCCACTATTGAATATCTAATGAAAGGAAATGAAATCAGTATGGTAAGGAGATCTGTACCTCTACATTCATAGAAGCGTTATTCATAACAGCCAATAGGTAGAACCAGCCAAAGTGTTACATAGGACAGAATTCAGTTCTTGCACCTAGATTGTTAAATGAATCGGTTGCTAAATGAGAAATAGTACATTGTATGTATGTTATAATATTCAGAACAAAGAAGTCACCAAAGGAAATTCCAGCATGATTTTGCTTTTATTTGTATAACTCTTACATGCAGTAATGTAATGTACAACAGAATATAACATTGTACTGTATAGTACGGTATAATCAGCAAAAATTGTAGTACTATACTAATAAAGTATATGTTATACTATACTATATATAGTATACTATTGTGTTATACAAAGAAAAGACATAGAGGCTCTATAACAAAATGTGCAGAGCTGTACAGAGTAACCCATGAGCCCGAAGTCCAAGCAGTGGGTACTGAGTCTGACAGTCACTAAACAGGTAGGTCATTAACTGAAGAATATTTATAAATAATTACATGAATATTATTCAGTCCTTAGGAAGGAAAAAATCTTTTATTTGTGACAAAGGATAAACCTAGATGACGTTGTGTTAATTGATAATCCAGGAAAAAAGACAAGTGCAGCATTATCTCACTTAAGGGTGGAACGTTTAAAGGTTGGACCCATGAAACAGAGAACAGAATGGAGATTTCAGAGGTGGAGTGAGGGAAGCAATCGTGAGAGAGGAGAGGTTGGCCAGTAGGACTATAAACTGCAGTTAGATTGGAGAAATAGGTAACTGTGGTATTCAATTCTTCAGCAAGATGACAAAACAGGTATTCTATAGTACTTCAAAACAGCTTTTAAAAAGAGGGTTTTAAATGTCACCACAAATAAGTGATAAATGTTTGAGGTGATTAACATGCTAATTATTCTTGTTGGATTATTACACAATGCAAAGTGCATTCACATATTGAAACATTTCTACCACATAAATATATGTAATTTTTAATTTATCAATTAAAAATAAAATAAAGCTTAAAACAGAAAAAGTCAGTGAAAACTCGTTACATGCTTTTAAAATATCAGCTGTGTGTTACTGTGCCGGTAGAAATGACTGTGATCTCAGACATAGAGCAATTTCATCCCTTGCAAGCTATTTTCACTGAATCTCTCTAAGGCTCACAGGAAGCCTGAGTGCCAGCAGGACGTCACAGAAAGCATCTCTTGATGGAGCAGGCGTGAGAAATGGTCTGCTGCTGGGAAACAGATTTAAAACACAGGCTGTTTCACCAGGTCTTCTGGTGCAAACAGAAACCTTGCATTCCAGGAGGCCAAACAGAAAAGTCTCTTACCAAGGGCTGAGCAAAGATCTATTCTTACCGACAATAGGTTACAAAAGAGAAATTTCATGGGTTAATACATGGAAAACTGGTATAAATAAAGGACATCCAAAAATCATATTTAGGAAAAAGAAAAGTGAAAAAAACCAAGATGAAAATTATATTTTCATTAGAATAGTTATAGAACATTGTCAGATCTCTGGGAATAAATAGCTGAGATTTCATATCTATCATATCAATGTTTCTGAATTTTCTTTTATTCTAAATGATTGCCTAAGACTGAGAGGATGGGCATTGATCTGTCAAAAGTTTCCAGGTAACTTGGAAAGGATGCTATTTAATTTGGAAGGACATATAATTTAATTATGGCCCTCCACTATTTACAGAACCTAAGAGACCAGTCCCAGAAAAGAAAAAAATAATTGGAACAAGTTTTTCTCTTGCTCCTAACAGGCTATTAGGAATAATTTCATCATCTGTGTGACTGTCTCTAGCTTGTCATACTAAGAATCCCAAGGCACCCCTTATGTGGAGTCTCCTAGAGCTCTTTCTTCCAGTTACTCTTACCCAGTCTCTCATTGTACCCTTGCCACCTGGCCCTGCAGCTCTGCCCCATGGACTACAAAGTCTCACTAGCAAAACCCACTGCACAGTCAATTCTTTCTCTGAAAATTCCATTAACTCCATTGCTCTAAACAAAACTTAGCTTTCTTCCGAACACATTCATCCCTTTATTGTCTCATGTGGAGAATCTCTCCTACAACCTCCTACACTACCAATTCAGCATAGTGCTGAAGTTATCTTTATGCTACACTGTACTTCCAGAGCACTGTCTTTCTCGCATATCTGAAATGCTCCATACCCTTTAATGTAAATGCTATCAGAGCCTAAGGAGAGGTCATCACTTTGGGCCAAAGCTTCTTTCCTAGCTGGACAGCAGCTCCTGTTGGGCCAGTTTTCTTCCATGATACAAAATGTAACTCCCACAGCCTCAGCAATCTTTCCTCAATGCTTACAACAGTTCTAGGAGTTTATCACTCATAAGTGCTTGTGTTTTAATCTACTGACTATAACAGTAGAGAGCATGTTATGTGTAGCCAAGACCCAATAGACGTTTAATTTGAGTATCCTTTTTCAAATGTAGCATGGAGGTTCACAATATCATTAAAAATAGTCATTTAATGTTACTCTAATTTTTGCTGGTTTTGTTACTTAACATTTATTTTCTGCTAGTGATGCTTACACTTCAGTCTACCACAGGCACATGTGATGATGGAATATTGCTTCTTACAACCTGTTGGAAATTAACTTGTGCTTTTGTTTAGGATGATGAAATAATGGTTTGAAAGATTATTAGAATTCATGAAAAATACATTGCTATGAAAATAAAAATACTCCTCTCTATACAACCTAACATTCTCTTATTTTCCAGGATTTTGCACTCAATTTCATATGAGAGCTTTCCTGTCTTCAGCTAGCTTCTGTCAGTGCCATTTGGCTGTAGGATTTCTCTAGGCACATCCCACCCCAACCCAGAGGGGGTACACACATAGCAGAGAACATTCTGAGACTTTGTATCTCCGGAAAAGTCTTTGAATTTCTTTATACATGATGATAGTAAAGAATTCTGGGGCCTTATTATTTTTTACTCAGAACCTGGCTGTAAATTGTGCTGTATTGTTTTCTGACTTTCAGTATTTTAGTTGACAAAGTCGTTATCTCCAATTGATATTTAAAAAAAATACTGACTTTCTGTCTTTTTGTCTATAGACAAGATGTCATCAGGTGTGGCCCAGTATTTAGTATTTTCTTCAGACACCCTGAGCTCATTCCCTCAGAACAGGCAGCGCTTTAGCTCAGAGACTTGTTCCTGATGCTCTGATGGGAGCAGGTCCTGTCCTCCTGGACTTCCTACTTTGGGCAGCCTTCTCTTTGTCCTTCATAATCTCTCTCTGTTTATCTCTCACATCTGAATGGCTAGGGAATCCTTTGAGCTAATTCAATAATTTGATTTTCCTTAGTTTCCAGTGTGCTGTTTACCTCCACGATCCTATGTTTTGTACATCTAAAAACGCTGCTTAGGGTTGCCACTTTGCATCACTGTCTGTTGCTGTTTCATGTTCTGTTTGTTTGCATCTCCAAAAAGATGTGAATTGACGTTTCGGTTGCTCTTGGTGAAGCAGTTTATCCTCTTTTCCCTGCTTTTCTTCCCGTGGCATCATTTAAATTTTTTTATCTATTTAAGTTTATTGGTACAATTTACGTGTACATAGTGACTATATTCACTACAGGGATTTGCACCTGTTCATGGTATATCTTGATCCATCTTTTCTTCCCATTCCCATGTCTTCCTTTCAAACCCCCTTCCCCTCCCCATTCACAAACAAAGTTTGGTTTTCATTTTATCCTTAATTTTTCATTTTTTGTCTTTCACATTGCATCATTTGACAGGAATCAATGCACCGTAAATCCTCACATCAGTACTGTTCTTTGGGAATTGTAGCTTTCCTGCTTCTGTGATCTTTGCAAACATTCACAAGGGAGGATCTAATCCGTTCACACTGAGTGGATATGAGTCATGTGAGTGATTTTTTGAGGTCTGTGTTCAATTTTTCATGGCTGCTTACTGTGAGATAGAACTTAGCTTTTTATATTAGTTGAGCTAGTTCAGTGGGAAATAATGTGAGGAAATTGGCAGCAGGAAACTGAAGTGTAAAGTGCTTAGTTATTTTAGCTTAGGACAGTGGCTTGACCTGGAGGACCTGGGACTTAATTTCTTTTAGGTATCATCCTGTAGATAAGTCAGCATTGGCCCACTTATTACATAGCAGTAATAGTTAAACAAAATGAATACAAAACAAACAAAAACTATTGCTTCAGCTGCTCTTGTTTCTAAGAATGGAAACAAGATCTGGATCACAGGCTTTTCCATGTGGCTGGTTTAAAGACCGAGGGAGACTCTATTCTCCAGCTATCCTACTCTGTGAGATGGTGCCTGCCAGCATCACAGCACAAAGCACCAAGATGCACATCCATCCGGTGCTCCCGTCACCAGAGCCTTTTACGAGCCTGATGGGCTGCTCGAAAACTGCCATAGAAACCCTACCGCAAAGCTTCCAATGGCCAAGGTGCCTGGCCTGCCCTAGCAAGCCTGCTCATCACTTCTGGCCAACAGCTAGAAATGGCTCCAACATATTCTCCAGCTGTCTTTTTCCACTTCACTGTCCTCCTCTGCCAATGTTACTGCTTTTCACTGGGCTCTGTTCCTTAGTTTTTCCCTTATGGCCACTCCTTCTACCTCTGTGACCCCTATGAGCCTCCCTGGCTCCCGGTATTTCTGGTGCTTACCCACAGCCTCCATCTGTTACCGTTTCAGAGAATGAGTTCTGTCCGGGGGCTGACTCAGGCCACTGCACTCCTCAGGCAGTGTATCCTGGCCCAGCCCACATGGGATAGAGCACAGGCTTCCTCCTGTTCCCTGCAGTTTCTGAAGGTGGACAGAAAACTCCCCAGGCTTGGCTCTGATGGAGCTCAGCCCTGCTCCTCACTAGGCTGGCTGCCCAAATGGCACCACATCCCACAGCAAGCCTCCCCGACACTCTCATTCTTACAGGGCCATAGGCACCATGTCATTACTGTCTCTCAGTGAGAAGGTAAGATCATTAAAGTCCTGTCCTTCCTCCCTCCCTCTCCCTCTTCCCTCCTTCCTTCCTTCCTTTCTTCTTTCCTTCCTTCTTTCCTTCTCCCTCTCCTTCTTGCATTTGTTGTTCTTAAAATTGCAGAGTGATTTAGAGCTTGAGTTTTGGAAAGACTTGGGTTGGGGTGTGTGTGTGTGTGTGTGTGTGTGTGTGTGTGTTGAGGATAGAACCCAGAGCCCCCCACATGCTAAGCACATGCTGTGCCACTAAGCTCTGATGCCAGTCCCTAGGACTTGGGTTTAAATGTACTCAAACACTTTCCTCTTGTGGCACCTAAGCAAGACACTCAGCCTTGTCAAGCCTGACCTCCTTGGCTGTCAAATGGTAGCCAGCACTATTGCAGAAGGATTGAATGACAACTGGATGCAATGCTTATTAAATACCTCAGATTTATGGAATATTTATTGAAGACTTTTTGCCTTGAACAGGACTATGTGGTAGAAGATGTACTCAAAGCTCATGGTTGAATAACCCAAGCATGTTGTAATTAAAGGATCAAGAGTGATGTCCCTGACTTAAAGAAGTGCATCTCCTCATGGTGGTCATTTCTATTTGCCCACCAAAATTTTTGCAGTCTTGGATTTTGCTTCAGGTTATGTCTCCTGCTGCCTCTCAAAATCCACAATCATCTTCAAGATTGAGTCTAAATGACTCCCCTGTGATGAGGGAAACTGACCTAGGTTCAGGTCTGTCACCACAGTTTAAGGCAAGTCACCAGTGAGTCCACCAGTTGTGTGGCTTGGCTCCAAACACTGCCAGAATTTGTCTCTCAGAAGTAGCTGCTTGGATAGAATGCCCAGGCTCCTTCAGCCCCAGCTGACCTGATACCTAGGTCCCTTCCTGCCTCTGCATCCCCCAGGCTCACTGCCCTTTCCCATCACATCCCACCCTGCAGTCCTGCCCTCTAGCCTCCCTGTACAACCCAGTCAGAGCAGACGCAGGAGCAGTCAGGACCTAGAAAAGCCTTTCTATCTGTCTCCAAAGAGCTCACTGTCCTACAGGACCCATGGGTTACTCACTGTGAAGCAACCTTGGGAACATGTATCATGAATATGTGTGCCCAGGGAAGACTGCTTCCTCATGGATGGAGCATAAACAAAGCTGAGGAGGGAAACAGGCACCCCAGGCCTCGTAGGACACCAAGCACATCCACCACGTGTAGCCTGCGCTCCCTTCACCTACAGATGGCATTGGTAAGATGTTTCGCACTCATTTACCACATAAATGTTGGCCATCTAATTCTAATCACTGTGTATTAAATCCTTGAGAAACCTCTGAGGATGATCTAAATTTATTCATTCATTGAGTTTCCATTTCTTGGATGCTCACCTGGTACTAGTGGAAGAGAACTCAGGGATGAGTAAAACACCTCCCCCAACCTCATGCTAACAGATAATACAAATGAGAGGAAAACACAACTCCTACTAGGGAATGTGACAGGCTTTATGATTAGGCAGCCAGTGCCAAGGATGAAGTAATTGCCAGTTAAGCTGCCCTCTTACTTTTGACTCTATCCTCACAAGAGCAGGGGGCAGGCAGCTTTCTGATCTCCCTCCAAGGAGAAGCCTGGCTCCCCAGCTGGCTCTGCATCCTGTTCTGCCTAAGGAAAGGATTCACTTTCCAAGCCTGCCTGCAGTGGGACATGCTGCCAAGGTCATGGTGAGAGGCAATAAATTAGTGGCAACTTCAGCCACTCTGTACCTGAATCTGACTGAGCTGGGCCTATGAGCCCTGTTACTTAAAAACTAATGACGACAACAACAACAAACATAAAAACATTAGAGCACTGTACTTTTCTTAGTTAACTCCACTGAACTGGAGAAGCAACTTCCAGGGCCTGGTTTACAGATCTCCAGTTGTTGCGGTGGGGAGGGAGGCATGGCCACCCAGTGTAGAATAGAAGACGTGTTGGCACCACACATCCCTGACACCTGCAGAGACAGCAATCAAACACAGCCTTAAGGACAACTACGGTTACAGAAGTCTAGAGAGAATGTTCGATCTCCTGCCCGTGTTGGGTATTGACTGGTTTCCTGTGCTGTCCTTCTGGCTCTGATCAACGAATCCCATTTCCATACTTATTAGCTTCACAAACTACAAAAGGAAAGCAAATTGTTAAAAAAAAAAAAGCACAAATTTGTTCACAAACATCAATGAAACTCCTAAACATCAATAGAACATGCTAAATGTTAGAAAAAATAAGACAAATCAACTTTATCCTTTTCTTCAAAACATTCGTCGCTGGGATTGGGGGTGGTGAGGGAGACCTAGCCCAGGGTTCTGTGACAGACATCTGCAAGTCAGGGAGCTCCTTAGAAGGCTGAGGGCTGAGTCAGCTGGGTTTGGAAGAATGAATGGCCATTGGCCCAGCATGGAGGAAACTGGGTTAGCTTGGCAGGGAGGGACTTTCTTGGACCTACAAAAGTAGCAAGGACCCTGGCACACTATGAAACACCAGTGTGTGGCAGGCGGGGGTGAAGAGGACAGGCTGAGCGCAAAACCTGCAGAACTAAGTTGCAGAGCAGGGGAGGGGAGTGTCTTGGCCACTGCTGTCAGCCATGGGCATCAAAGGCTGGGTCATGGCAGGGAGCTGTTGGGACAGGGCAGAGAGTAGAACAGATCAGTCACTGCATGGCACCCAGAGGTGAAAACTCAAGATGTGTCTTCTGCTGCAAACAAAACTCAAGATGTGTCTTCTGCTGCAAACACCCAGGAGGCAGCAGGTCTACTGGGCAGGTGGAGGTCTGTTTTTCATATCTTTTTCTGTGCTCCAAAGCACAACATTTTTCCTGTATGGCTGTGTGAAAGCTCTCTGTGGCCACGAGACCATACTCCACCTGCTCTCTGCCACCAGCCCAATCCCTGGCTTGTGTTTGCTGTCACTGTTTAGTGGTTGCGTTGCACGGCCTCCTACAGTAAACTAGCAGTGACATCATCCATGTGGACCCTAGACCTCAAGGAAAGCAGCCAGCATTCTCCTCACAATGGGGGCAGGGAGGGTCCTGGCAGACCAGATGGACAAGAACAGGAGGAGGTTCTGTCCTCTCTATTCCTAACCCTGGGCTTCCTGTGCTTTCATTCCTTCTCAGCCTCTCTCCTTGCCTTACTCCTAACTTCAGAGTAATACTGTCTGAATGAAAGTTATCCTTCTGGGTCCGCAAGCTGACAGTATCGCGTAGGAGTTGAAATGTAGCGAATAGGTCGGTTGACCTGTCCTGACTCATGTGCGGTAAACAATGCAGCACTCTCTGGGGCACTTTGTTGACTCTTCCAACTTTAGAACACAGAAGGAGAAGCTACGGCAGGGCTAGCTCTGTGGGTTCTGTGGGCATCTCTCATCTCACAGCACAAGTGCTTCTGTGCACAACAGCAGGAGTGTTACTACTCCACCAGGCCACTCCCTGACTATGCAGATGACAGCGCTGGGTGTCTCACCCTAACAGAGTGAGAGGCTGCTGGGGACCTGGAGCCTTGATCACAGGGTATCCCTGGTTTGCTATTCTTTGTGAAGAAATAAAGCCAGAAGTGCCTGTTCCTTGCTGAATCCCTTGTAAAATGGTGGTAGTTAGGACTCGGTGCAGACCACATGCTCTGACCTGTGGGCATCTCTCATCTGTTGACTCATCTCTGACTTGTTTACTTTGCACCCCAATCTTGAGCCATGGAAGCTGTTTCCAACAGAATAGTGACTCAGCATGACCAGGGACCTCGGCATCTGGCAGGGTCCTATTTGCTGAGAGTTTACAGACACAAGAATCTCGTACAAGAGGCTTCTGACTCAAGTATCCTGCTTTCGTGCATAGTTAGATGCCCAGGAGAGAAGCATCAAATGATTAGTGCAGTAGTAAAAGCTGTGTCCTCAAAACAGCAAAATAATACGGAAGCCAGAAGAAATTGAGAGCTGCTGTAGCAGTTTCCCTCATTAAACTGCAGAAAACTTCCTCATATTTTCAAGTTCCAGTAAAGTTACCTTGCAAAGATAACTTTATACAAAATCACAAAGCAAGTCCTCTTAAAGTGGCTCTTCAAATAACCCTGACTGTGGTAACTCTCAGGGATCTTAGAGATCCCAAGAAAATGTGAATATTAATTAACAATCAACCAAAGAAATAACAGAGAATCACTATGATTCATGATCACAATAGAGAATTAGAGAAGAGCTGGGTCATTTAGAACCAACAGCATCATGCAGTATGGAAATAATAAAGGTGTGTTATTCATGTAAAGAGTACCTCTCATTATGCCCCCTGCATACACGTATTTGGAGAAATGACTGTGGTCCACATCTTCAGCAGCTGGCAGCCTGTCCTGTGGATGTGAGGGATGGTAGCCATCAAGTGGCCCCAAGGGAGCAGAGTTTTACATAAGTTCCTACTGGGTACAGCAGTGCTAGTCAGTGGGGCTTCAGTTTAGGAACAGCCTAGGAAAGTGTGACAAGGACTCAGGCAGGGCCCTGTCACATACTGGACACTCCCACAAACAGCAGCTCAATCTACAGCAGAGATGGAAAGAGAGCCTACAGAGCTGAAGAGAGACCTGCCGTGGCCCACCCTGCGCTCACAGCCCTGGGAGCCTCAGGGCACTGCTGAAACACTCAGTTCAGTAGTTTGACCCGCAAAGTTAGATCCTAAAAGGACTTTCCAGAATCGTGATCAAATATTGCTTCTGAAGCATATGGTGCTGTCTCGACCTCAGGGACTCCTGCAACACAGGCTGAAAGGTGAGACATGCACACTCGTGAAAAGTTATAAACAACTGTAGAAGATGTCATTACCAAGTAAAGCACAAAGCAGAAAATGTCTGATGCCAAGCTAATGGAGGTGCTGACCCCTGCTGTCCACCAGGACCTTCAGAAAGAAGATGCCTGGCCTGGAGGGAGCTGGGAAGCCTGCTAAGCCCCACAGGACTGAAGGCAGCTTCCAGAAGAGTTTCGCTAAGTTACACTTAATTTAAACCCCCAGTCTCCTTTAGCTGTGGAAGAGCTCCTGCAGGTTCTCCAGGGGTGCACCCTGCTTCTCTGAACTCTACGGCAGCACATGCTCTGGGCCAAGCAGAAATGACACTGTGCTTCCTCCTCTACCCAGACCTGCCCTTCTTTGGAGGTCCCTCCTACTTTCCACCTAAGCTCCTCCCAGATCTGAGAAGTCCAGTTCTTCTGGAGAGCATTGGACCTGCTGCCTTTGTGTGGTCTGAGACGATCATGGAATGTGGTTGGGGACACACATGATGTAGTACATGGTCAGAGGCCCCAGGTTGCTGTTCACACTTTACTCAGACAGCACAGCATGAAGCAGCTGGATGGCCTGGTATCCCAGACACCTGTGGGGAAAGAAGGCCAAGAAAAGAGCCAAGAAAGCTAGTCACTTACCTCGACTTTTCTCACTAGAAAGCTGATTTTATTTTATTTTCTCCTGCGCCCCAGACATAAACAGGCCAGCCTACAATGCAGCCACCAGTCTGCCTGTGTGCAGCTGTCCTCACTGTAATCCTTCTGTTTTATTGATAAGGTTGCTTTTCTGCATTTGTTTTCTCAGGTTCTCTATTTCCCTGAGGGCAAAGGGAAACCAGGTGCCCAGCACTGACTGCAGCTCAGTGTGCTCTGAAGTGCAATTAAAATGAAGAAAATGGAAGACCAATATTTCATGATCTACACAAAGAATCCTCTTCATAATGGAGTGATGTGGCTACTGATGCTGGGAGTCAGTTTGGGGCCATCTCTACAAAACGCCAAAGCAACTAGCTGTGAAGTGAGTATTCATGTCTCCTTGCCAATCTCCCCACACAGTTCCCTCAGGTAGAATAAATCATCAACTGGACCATTTGTTCTGACGTTGTGAAAAGCAGGCCCACAGAGCAGGTCCAAGGCAAGAGTGGCCACGGGTGTGGTTCCTGTTTGCCGCAGGTGTGGTTCTCCATCAGAACCATAAAACACTCTTCTTTTGAATTCTTACAAAGGTGTTTTTCTGGAGGGAAACTACAACTACATACTGAACACAAACATCTCTACTTTCTCCATACCCCAAACTTGACCTCAGAATCTCATGCACTACCTCTACCAATCTCCAAGTTTCCATGGCCACCTCCGTGTTGGGCCCAAAGTATTAGCTATCCAGCAGCTGAGAATACTAGGGCTGAGAATGTGCCCTATTTTACCAGGACTCCTGGCTGGGGCAGAGAAATGTGAGGTGAACACCCCCTGTCTCCACAGTCTTGGGCTCCTTTCCAGCTGCTGATGGACGCATGGAAGGAGTTGAACATCCACTGAGCTCCAGGCACTGTACCAGACATCAGGTGAAGGCACCGTGGGGCAGTCTTCTTTCAGAGCAGTCACACCAAAGAGGAAGTGCTTAGATCTGCGCATGACAGAGGCCCTGCCGTGCACTGAAAATAAGACAAAGCTAATTGACATCAGCACCTGAAACTTCAGTGAGAGGCCAAGAGCGAGGCAGGTACCTCCCAGTACATGGAATAGAGTGGTGTCTGCTAGACCTCAGTGTGGGGCATCTGAGCTGGGAGACCAGGGTGGACACAGGCCAAAACCTAGATCTCAGAAAGCTTAGATAAGGGTCTGGTGCAGGAAACCCAACAAACTACCCTGTGTAAATGCAGAGAGATGTCTGAGGTCTGGGGGGAGACTGTATGTGAACAGAGCAGAGTCAGGGGGACGGGCAGTCCAGTGAGTGTTAGACGGGGCACTTACGGAAACGACATCCATCTCTGTGAGAATGGCAGCACCGTCCATTGTCTGAGAGCTACCAATGAAGAAACTGCGTCCCAGGGAGGTCAGGAGACCCGCTCAAGTCACACAGTATGAAGTAATGAGCAAGCTGCAATCCAGGCCTGCTTAGTCCAGCACCAGCAATCCCTTCTCAGCTCTTGCAGGAGGAGGCCTCTGTGGAGCAGGCCCTGAGGGTCCAGACCCAGATCGCCACGTGGCACACACGAGAACTGGGGGCCGAGGAGCTACATTTAGAGCAACCAAGCTTCTACCACTTGAATCTTGGGAAGACACCTTCACACCACAACCAAACCACAGCCCCCTCATACCAAGACAGATGTGTGGGGTACGACACTGGCCTTTCTGTCCCCCCAGCACCGTCAGTACTAGACAGTGAAATTCCCGTGTTTCAGTTGAACAAAGAACTCCAAGGGTGCAGGGGTGACACCTGGCTCTGCCACGGGTGTTCTAGCCAACTCCAGTGTTCCATCTCATGTCTGCTGGATCAGGCTGCCTCTGAAGTCCTCTCTACAAATCCTTGGTTATTTCTCAACTTTGTCTCGGGGTCAAGCCTCACAAAAGCCAGAGCAGTAACATAAGAACTCAAAGACATGAGGAGGAAAAGACTGACTATCTAGGAGGCACCTGGGACTGCATCTGCAGAGAGAAGTCATAGCTCTCAGCAGGGAGATACGCCTTTAACTCTGGTCTGTTACTTGCTGCTTTTAAGCCCTGGGTGAATTGGTGTTAAGAGTTCAGCACAGCATTGGAGAAAGGGCACACTGCATTCTTTAGACCACAACTGTCACTTGGATCAACATGAACAGATCAAACCCAGAAGGCACCTTGGAGGAAGCAGGGTGGGAATCCTGTAAATGAGAATGGCAAGAGAGAAAGACTGGGAAAGAATAGCAAACTAGCTTCCCAGACAATAGGACAGTGGGCTTGACTGAAACAGAAAGTGTGAGAAAGTGAGTCAGGGGAGGTGTGCACAGTCCAGAACAGAATGGGCCACGAAGGCTTCCTGTACCTGTGGCTGAAGTGAAGGCATCTTCCTGGCACCCCAAAGCCAGAGCTCTCTAGGAGGCCAGGCAAGCCTCATCTTTCACTCAAGCTCTACTGCTATGCAATCACCTGAGTGCACACCAAAGGCCAGTGCCCATGTCAGTTTTGCTTAACTACATACAAAAGTGATATTTTTATTAATACAACCTTATGGTGGCAAAGAAATTCATCCAAAATGTTAGAGTCTTTCTACAGAAACAGCACTTACTGGATGGAGTCTGCAGGGAAGTGAAGCCACCTAAGAGCTGTCTGCAGCTGTGAGGAGGGCTCATCCCTGACTTATCCCAGTGTTTTCCCGCCTCTGAAACCAATTTCCTTTCTCCTAGTAACAAGTTAATGCTTACACCATGTTTACTTTTTATAGTTCAAAGAAGCCCCGAGTGTGAGTGTGAGCCAGTAAGCACCTTGAAAGGGGGTACAGATGATGGGATACTTCCTGTGTTGCACCGTTAAACATCCCGCTTGCCCTTGCCAACTTCAGACTTCGTGTTTCATTATCTTTGCTCACTTTCACATTAGCTGTATTACCTATCCCTTTGCCATCGTTTGAAATGCACTCAAGCAGATTCCGTCAACCCCATTCCCTAAGTTTGCTTCATCCAAGGACCATCCTTCCTCCTCCAGGGAGTCTTCCTGATCTGTTTTTCCAAAATAATAACCTGGCCTATGTGTTTGCTACCCCTTCAGTCTCTTCAGATAACTGCTTCCTCCTGCAATATTGTTTCATGTTTTACTGCCTCACTAGTCTTTGAGCTCCAGAGGAAACACAACTCCTAGCTGAATCTCTTAGGAAATTATGGATGGTTAATTAATACATATTAAAGTAAATTTAATTGAATCAAATATAATGTAACCTAAAACCTTCACATTAGAGAAATAATTTAGTAAATTAATGTTTGGAGAAGTGTGGTCCTGGGGTTTGCAGTGGGTATTCAGCGTTCAATGATCCAGTGCTCTCTTTCAGATTGAGCTATGCACAAATTTTGTGGGCACTACATGCTTACAGCAGTGTTAATAATTCAAGTGGTCCATTTAAAAGGGGCCTGTGTAGTGCCAGAATTGGAGGACAAGACAAAATGACACAAACCAAGAAAGGAGGGGAGTGAAAAGCCAGCTCTAATCTTGACTACTATTTTAAAAACTTCAGCAATCAACTTTATATGCAGAGCATGTCAGATTCACAAATGAACCATGAGAGATTTCTTCCTTAGCAATAGGGAAAAGGATGTGACTTATATGTGTGGGGATGGTGTAGGTAGAGAAGCACTAAAAATTATAAACCTTGATTAAAAATTTGGAGAATTTCTAAAGCATTTGGGACAGAAATTCTGAAGTGTCACTCAATATATTTATCCCTGAAATGGTTTCCCTGAGGCTTTGTTCAGTCTTGGTACGGAGAGGAGAGTTTCTATGAAATCCTCAGTCATAATGAAGACAGGTGCCTTGAGCAAAGAAAGTAGTTTGCTTTCAGAAGTAGGGACAACAGGAAGAAAACTGATTGTACCAGTACCTTGGATCGACAGATACTTCCTTCAGTCCCCACCATAGGTGCAGGCCGATGAGCTGGGAGAGAAATGCAAACAGGCCTGAGGCTCTGCTGTCTCCAGGAAAGAGTTTCTGTGGGAAGCAGAAAGCAAAGTAGGAACCTATGACAAGGTGTGCGGTGACCTAACACCTGCAGGACACTGGTGAATGCAGACAGATAAAGAAGGATGTTTGCCCCTTACAGATCACTACAGGCTCTGAGAGCAGTTCCTAAGTACACACAAAATTACAGACTGTAAGCTTGCACATGGCACAAAAGATTTATTGCATGTGTAGCACAGGGGTGGTCACTAGGTAAAATAAGAGGACCGAGCAAGTGCTTTAGTTCAGGGGGATGGGGAAGACTTTGTGGAAGATATTGAAGAACTTGAGTTATGTACAGCTAAGGGGATAGGTGAACAGAGGAAATGAAAATCTAGAGGAGCTGTGGTACAGAGCCATGAAACTAGAGTCTAGCTCTAACCAGCTAGAGCCAGTCTCTTTCCTGCTAGTCGATTTACTTGGGTCCCCAGGCCCAGCTTGGGCAACTTCAAGTTAGTATTCTATCAACATCACCCTGGAATGCCAGGCTTTACAGAGAGTGAGGGTAAGATACCACAAAGTAAATCAGGAGACAGGGAGGAAAGAGATGAACTGATTGGGACACAGAGCCACCAAGCAGCTGACTTGCCATGGTGTGGTCCTGTCAGTCTGGAAGAATTGTACTCACATGACTAGTGCAATGTCAAGTACCCTCACTAAGGGCCCTGGCCTGGGACCACTGATCTGCTCAGTGGTACAAGGACAGAATAAAACACAGACAAAACATATATTTCATTTACAAGGGGCACCAGGATAGTCAAAGCCCAATGATGAGATAGGATATGAGGCATGGGGTCCTTGGCCTTTATTAGATGCACAGCTTGATTGGAGGTGTGCTGGTGGGCTGCAGGAAGTGGTGGGGGGGAACTGCTGATGCAGGCAAGGCTCAAGAATTGAGGAACAATGCATTTTTGGAAAAGTACACAAGAACAGACCATGGTTAGATAGTAACCTGATTTTCTGCTAACTGCGACTACTGAGCTAGATGGAATTTGCATGAGTCAAGTCCTCAGGTGCCATATTGTCTTACTTTGAAGCACCAGAACTTCACAGATTATTTGATGGCCTTGTCTCTGGCCACTGAGCTTAAAAATTAATGTCCTTGAGTCAGCCAGGGGTGTCTTACCACAAGTCATATATATATATATATATAGAGAGAGAGAGAGAGAGAGAGAGAGAGAGAGAGAGAGCTGTGACAGATGTTCAATTTATTTTTGTGCTAATTTATTAAAATTAATTAGTGTCTACTCTGTACTGCATCAAAATGGTCCTCAGCACCTCATGTATGCAACAACAACAAAAAGATATTGAACAAAATGTTACATGGTTAAATTAGGTTTGGATCAGATTATGAAAGTTTTCTAATGTTTTCTAATCTAGAATCATTTCTGAGACAGGCTAGTGGCAGGAATAGTAGAAGGTAAGATCACCATGATGATTCAGCATAAATATGCCAGAGGTTCACCTCTACACTCACTCATAACTATTTTATTTTATTTTTTGGTATTTTTGAGACAGTGTCTTGCTATGATTCTAGGTTGGCTTGAGACTCACTATGTAATCGAGGATGGCCCCAACCTTGTGACAATCTACTAGGATTACAATCTACTAGCTTGTACCTGGCTCATTTATGACTGTTTTATTCTTCAAGCAATGCTCAAGGAAAATTTGTAATATTAAATATTATGTTAAGAAAAAGAAACTATATTTGAGGTGAAGAATAAGCTTATTACCCTGATTTAATCATCACCCATTCTAGACATATGTCAAATATCACATTGCACCTCATATACAATTATTGATTATTATACATCTTTAAAAAGTAAAAAAACAGTAACTTACAAAAAAGAAATTGAAGTAGAAAAATATATACCAAGAAAATATTAATTGAAAGAGAAGAACTTAATGAAGTAAAGCCTAAAGGAAAATGGTAATTATTATTGAACAAACATTACCCTTAAACATGACTTTTTTAAAAAAAGAATAATTTAGCAGAAAACTACAACAATTCTGAGGCTCCAGGTATCTAACACCATACTTTCAAAATATAAGTACAGATAAAACTGACAGAATTTTAAGAAGAACTTGAAGAATCTAAAATTATAAATATAAATAACTCACCTGTCAGGATCTGAGAAAGTAATTGTATTAAAAACCAGTACTCTGTATATACCTTTGTATCATCTTTATCATCTTGAAGCATACAGATCTACAAAAAGCTGAAAGCAACCATTAGAAAAATTATACACTGCAAAAAAGTGGACCAAATCCAAAGTAAGGATAAGCAGATATACAGCATCTACATGGTCTTTTTCCTGATTACAACTCATAAACTGAAAATTAATAATAAAAAAGCAAAAATAACATATCTTTCACATATCTTTAGGACATGAAATCAGCTTATGCTCAAAGAAAGTTTCCTATAGAAATTCCAAGTCAGTAGGAAGTCAATAATATTGTATTAGATACAATATATGCATAAATTTCCTAAAAAACTCAGCAAACCAAATTTAAGTTGTATATATGTTAGAAAATAAGAAAGTTTATTCAAACTTAAGTCTCAAAAGAATGATATAAAAACGAGAAACAAAAGTTAAAACATGAAACTACAAAATTGAGAGGAGTGAAAAATCAACGAAGTAAAAAATAAAGAAATAATAGAGGCTTCATACTTTTATAAAGACTAATAACATGGACAGATTAAAGAGAAAGGGAAAGGAAAATGTAGAAAATATTAACAATAGAAAGGAGACTATATTAAGAATTATAAGATTCATATTTTTAGTCACTTAGAGCTGCCATCATTCCTTAGAAAGTGTGCTTCATAAACAACAGAAATTTATTTCTTGCAGTCTAGGGGTAGATCAAAGTATCAGTAGATCTGCTGTCTGGTGAAGGCCAACAATTCAGAGATAGCACCTTCCATTTGTCAACCTGAGGCAGAAGAGACAAGCGAGCTCCCTCAAGCATCCTTTATAGGGGTTCTGATACCATTCATGGGTCACAGTCCAAAGTCCCATGACCTAACCATCTCCCAAAGTCCCACCTTTTAATATGATTTCCATGAGGTGAAGTAGGAGAGACCCTCGTGGAGACAAAAGACAGGAATTCTTGAGCTTAATCCAAGACCTTTTAGCTACTAAATTGGAACACATGTCTTTTTTCCTATCCAACCGTGCTAGCAGTTGCATGGAATACACCCTCCCCTCACACTTCTTCTTTTACTGCAAAGAGTAGGTGCACTTGAAGAGACATCCCAATGTTTCCAAGTTGAAACAGTTGGTACTCAGTATCCCATATGGATAGGAAATCCCCTGAAACACAAGGAAGGTATATGAAAAACAGTACCATACTTGTGATCCGTTGAAAAATTCCCAGACCCTTACCTACCCTTGCTGTGCCACAAGGACTTTTCTCTCCTCTTTGTTAAGGTCACAGTCCAATCTTTTCCATCAGAGCTATGCCCCCTAGTTCTTCTTCCCCTCAAGGTGAAGTCCCTTTCCCATTTCTCTTCTCTTCCTTCTCAATTAGAGCTTTTGCATGTAAATTTGTGCTGTTGCCTCAGTATTAATTCCATTATCACTGAAGCTAGTTCCCATTCATGTCCTGTATTTGGGGTGGTTTTCAACATACAAACTTTAGAAAGTCACATATACAGCATAGCAATATATGAACTATTTTATACCAATTTGTTTTAAAAGTACAAAAACAGGTAATATATTTAAAAACAAACAATAAAAATAAATCCAAACACCTGATTAGATTTCTAATTCTTATAGAAAATTGTATTAGTTAACCAGGAGTTTTAAATCTACCCGCTAAAATTTAATAAGTCTCAGACTGAGGCAGTTTTACTAGTGATATAGGAAAAATATGAACCCCCAACCTGTTAAATGTCAAATATGCCAGGTTAGTGAATTCTCTGCACATCTAGAAATGAATTCACAAACCAAAAGAGGGAGTTAGAATTATATTTTATTGGAAATAAGGAAAGAAGAGTAGCTCCTGGATTTCCAGGAGTGGACCCAAGTGGGAGGCCACTAAAGCCCTTTGTCAGGGGAAATTTATACAGCAAAATCCCAATGTGGGTATGACATGAGCCAAACTATAATCAACCTATAGAATTACAAGTATAGTCACTTAGCTAATGCTGATCCAGTAAGGAAATGACTCACACAGCAGGGTACATGGAAAGATCAAAGTAATACCTGAGAAGGGAGGAGATTGTGGGTCCAGCTGTTCTGGTCAATCACCTGTGAACTGACACTTATCTGGGCCCACTGGACAAGATGGTGTTGATTACAGTATAATCTAAAGTTGCTATTTATCTCACAGGTCTGCCTATTGTGGTCTGGCTTCCTTCATATTTGCCCCCCAGACACAATTTTAATGCTGCTATTATTTTTCCACTGACTTCAATGAGGGTCCAGTCCTTCTCTGACTATATATTAATTTCTGTTTAAATTAGCTATCTATGATACTAGAACATTCTACCAAATATTCAACTATCTATCTAAAAATACTATCACAGGAATTATATTTCCACACAAAATAGTATAAAAGAAACTGAATGTACTTATTCAGGTAAAACAACCACAAACATCAACCAGTGTTATGAAATTTATGAGTTTTAAGACACTGAAACAAAGGACAAGGATCTCTGGGAGATGGAGAATCAATTAGATGAACCCTAAAATTGCTCCAGCTCATAACATTCAGAGATTCCAGGTCATGCACAGGAGGCCAGAAACTTAGTGGAGCTTGTTAGACTCTGGTTAGAGAAGACAAGCCTGAGACTATGAGGAAAGCTGGCCAGACAGATTTTAAAGGATACAGTACTAAAGGGAACAGGGTTTCACAGAGAAAACCCAGTGTTTGGCAGAGTGCTGATCAGCACATATACATGAGAAATCTGAGGCTGAAAGAGAACCACCTCAAAATATAAGAAGGCAGAGTACCCAATAGAAACACAGAAACAAAAATAAAACATATTTCTATTACTAGAGCTTTGGGGCAAAAGTCTGAGCACTGGAGGTCCTGACAGACCAGGTGTGGCCATCAGTCCCAAAAGGCCAATCAAGGAGTAAGTAATCAAGGAGCAACATAGGAGCTTCCATCAGTGCGGCTTGCTGGACAGACAGAGGAAAGTTTCAAACTCCGTCTTTGAGGGGCTAAGAAGAATTTTGCAGCTTTATAGAAAAAGGGAACAGAGGCAAAGACTAGGCTTTTTCTTTGCTGGGGGCTTTGCTTAATTGTCAGGGTAAGTAATACCAGCCAAGTTGTGGCCTGGACCAGCATTTAAGACTAGTTCTTCATGGTTCTGGGAGAACCATCATCCCCAAGGGGGCGCAACTGTCCCATCCGGAGAGGATGGCCCTGCTTTTGGGAACAGCCTCAGGTGTGAATTGCTCCCACTTGGGAGTAGCTTCATCATGGGTGCCCTACTCTGTCTTTTCCAGATTTATGACCATGGCTGAAGAATTCCAGGCATTGTTCCATGAGAGCTGGCAACAGAGATCATCCTCCTTTAGTGACTCTTTTTTGTTGTCCTCAGGCTTGAAGGGAGATGACACCAGCTACATAAATTTAGGGATAACTCACCTTGTAATACTGTCACTTCTTAAGTGATTAAAGTGTCTCCATGTAGAGCTGAATCGCAATCTGACCCAAAGTTTTGAGGTAATAAGGGAGACATAATGAAGGCATAAATGCCGAACTTTTTCCTGTTTTTAGTTACTCATTTGGCAACTGCAGGTAGGTCCAATCTCTAAGCCGCTGTTATACTTTCATCAGCCAAACTACAAATATCAAGGGCAAGCGTGAACCTCTGTCATACAGCAGGTGAGCCCCGAAGGCTACTTGTTATCACTGAAAGCTCCAAAGGCACACCAGCACTAGTCTAAGGTACAGGGGTATACGGACCACTGAGTGGAATTCTCAGGTCCTGTCTTCATAGCGGGTAATGAGCAGTCTGAACTGAGCACTGCTCTGGATGCAGATAGAGAATAGAAATGGAAAAACTTGAACTATTACCTATTTCAAGCTATGCAAATTAACCCCTGAGGAAAGATCAGGTTCTAACCATAAGCAGTTCTCCATATTTAACATTTAATAAAAAATTCCAAATGAGGGGAAAAAATTAATCAAATGAAACTAATCCAGAACTGACATAGATGTTATTTCTGATAATCATCTAAAAACAGTTATTATAATGGTAATTGTTCATGTTCAAAAAATAAGTTAAGGTTATAGAAGGTTAATATTACACTAGCTGAGATGAAATCTTTGAAAAACACACTGATATTTCCAGTTTAGGATGCAACAAGAAAGATTTTGGAAACTATCTCTCATTCTTGTGACAGGAAGACAGCTGAACAATCTAAATATCAATGATGTTTAGACCCACTGAAGAATGGAGATTTCAGAGAAAATCACTCCAGAATTTGCAAATAACTTAGATTAGGTTAAGGGGAATTAGCACGCTATGCTAATTAAATTTCCACTTAAATGGAAACTCTGATATCTTGCTGGAAGCCTAGTGACTGCAGGAGAGCAAGAAACTCCCGGAGCCGCAGTTCCTTGGAGGGACCCACACTGTCGCAGGTTTTACCTCCAGGAACCCCTCTTAGTTCTCCCTTTGAAAAAATCAACCTTGTCTCCACACTGAGAGGAAAGTAAGCATTTTCATATGTAATCAGTGTATTCTACATTGCAATGCCTCCTCTTCAGAGGAAAGCAAGACCAGAGACATATTCCACCTAAAGAAAAGGGTATTTGCCCTACCTTGGCCCTGTCTAGCTTCCCTAGAAAGCAAGGAGAAGGAAGATTCTAAGGAATGCTTGCCTAAGGACACACAGACTAAGGTTTAACCGGAGAGGCTAGAATGCTTCCTCATTCTGATTTTACGACCATATTAACAGTTTTACAGCCAAAATAATGACAGTCTAATTAAGAAAGAATTCTTAAGAAAAAACAAAGGAAGCAAAGGTACAAAAACAAAAACAAAAGAGGAATTTAGAGACATACCTACAACTATGGCAAACATTAAGAACTGTCCAAGATTTAACCAGACTAACATAAAATCTCACACTAAGGAACTGTTTATTGCCAGGTGTGGTGGTGCATGCCTGTAATCCCAGCACTTGGGAGGCTGAGGCAGGAAGATCATTGTGAGTCCAAGGCCAGCTGTGGCTACAAAGTGATTTCAAGGCCAGTCTGAACCGCATGGCACTCCTGTCTCAAAAAGACAAAAAAAGAAGAACTGTTTATTTCAGCTTGTATTGCTATATATAGTCAGCCCCCCAACACATACAATTCTGCATATTCAACTGAGCACAGATCAAAAATATTTGAAAGAAAAATCTATATCAGTATGAAACATATATTTTCCTTCTCATTAATACTTAAACAATATAGTAGAGCAATTATTTACACAGTAATTACATCCTATGTTATACATAATCTACAGTCAATTCAAAGTATGCAGGAGGATATGAACAGATCATGCCACTCACTTTGTGCATCTGTGGATTGCAGTAACCAAAGTGGTTCCTAGAGTCAGTCCTTCATGGACACCAAAGGATGCCTCTACATCATGTCTCACTTTCAACAAAATCTACTGTATAATGCATGCTCAATTTTTAGCAATAAAATACACAATCTAAGGAGATAACATAAGTCTGAGAACCAAACTTACATATGGCAATGACTTTGGAATTATCAGACAAAAATCTAAAATAACTGTGATTAATATGTTAAGAACTGCAATAGAAAATTTATAGTGTGCAAAAACAAGTGGGTAATGTAGGCAGAAAAATATCCCAAAAAATAATTAAAAGAAAATTCTAGAAGTAAAACACTATAA
Source organism: Dinomys branickii (assembly GCA_004027595.1). Classification (NCBI taxonomy): domain Eukaryota; kingdom Metazoa; phylum Chordata; class Mammalia; order Rodentia; family Dinomyidae; genus Dinomys; species Dinomys branickii. The sequence continues at coordinate 49,983 of PVLD010007362.1, read as the reverse complement.
TATGGGGAAGGATGTCCTTGATGCATGTATTAAAAGACTGGTGTCAAAGAATCAGTGAGCAACATATGTCAATAGAAATTTCCCAAGCTAAGATTCAAAGAGACAAAAGAATACATGGAAAAGTATAACAGAATAGAATATAAAGAAAGATAAGCAAACAAACTGTGGTACTATGTCAAAAAGTGAATATATGCCTAACTAAAGAAGCAAAGAGACAAAGGACAGGATGAAACAGAAATAATAATAGCTAAACCTTCACTCAAATCAAGGGTAAACACCAGACTACATCTCCCATGCATACTATCTGCCCATAGTGCAGTGGAATTGGAAATCAGTGGCAAAAAAACAAAAAAAAATTCTAATGAACACGTAGAAAGTAAATAACACTCTACTAAATAGCAAATAGGTCATGGGTAAAATGAAAAAGAAATTGAACAGTTTTTCCAACTAAATGATAGCGCTGACACAACATACTGGAATTTATGAGACACAGTGAGAGCAGTCCTAAGAGGTAAATTTGTAGCAATGAATATCCACATCAGGAAGACAGAATGAGCTGAAATAAACAACTTTATGTTGAATCTCAAACTTCTGGAAAAGAAAGAACAAGTCAAATGCAAAGCGTATATAAGGGAAGAAATTATAGAGATCAGAGCAGAAAATAATGCAATGGAGACTAAGAAAACAATACAAAGAATCAGTGAGTCTGAGTTGGTTCTATGAAAGAAGAAATAAAACTGATAGGCCTCTGCCAACCTTATCAAAAAAAGAAAACAAAAGCCTCAAATTCATTCCATTAGGAATGAGAAGAGTGAAATCACAACAGATCCTTTGGAAATCTAGAAGATCAGTACCAACTTTGAGAACCTTTACTCTAATAAAATAGAAACACAGGAGAAATGGTCAGATTTCTAGATACATATGAATTATCAAAGCTTAATAAAAAAATGTATCCCAATATCCCAATCCAGTCAACGAAATAGAAAATGTAATTAAAACCTTACAAACAAAGAAAAGCCCAGGTCCTGATGGATGCACAACTGAGTTCCACAAGAAATTTAGAGAGGACCCAATCCCATTATTCCTCAAACTGTCTAAGGAAATTGAAAGGGAAGCAAAACTCATTCTTGGAAGCAAGAATTACCCTGAGAGCAAAACCAGAAAAGGATCTAACCAGACAAGACAACTACAGACCAATCTCTCTAATGAACATAGATGAAAACAATCATTAATAAGATACTAGCAAAAAGAATGCAGCAAGTCATCAAGAAGATTATTCACCATAACCAAATACAATTCATTCCAGAGATGAAAAGATAGTTCAACATATGCAAAGCAATAAATGTAATACACCATATCAACAGAGCCAAGGGGCAAAAATCACATGATCATCTCAATAGACTTGGAAAAAGCATTTGACAAAATCCAACACCCATTCATCATAAAAACCAGAAAATTGGAATACATGGTCTTTATCTCAATCTGATGCAAACCATCTATGACAAACCAACAGCCAACATCATACTAAATGGTCAAAACTATCTATGTAGTATCTACGTAGTAGACATATTCAATGTAATTTCAAGAAAAATTTAGCAAGTTGTTTTGTGGATCTCCACAAACTAATTCTAAATTCTATATGAAAGGGCAAAAGATCTACAATGACAAATTCAACATAGAGAGTGAAGAGCAAAGTTGGAGGGTTGACATTACCTAGCTTTAAGAATTACTATTAAGCTTCAATAATAGAGACAATATGATACTGACAAAAGTGGAACAATAGATCAACAGAGAATAATAAAGAATCCAGAAATCAACATGTGCTTAAGTAATCTTTGAGCGAGCAAAGATTGCAATATAACCTTTTAACTCTTGGCACAGGATCATGTCCTACCACACCAACAGAGGCTAGGAAGAGGCAAGAAAGTGTTCTTCAAACCTCAGAGGGCTCATGATTCTGCCCATAGAACTTTAACTCTTTTAACTCTTGGCACAGAATCATGTCCATGTGAACACGCAAAAGTAAATTTAAAAAATGAATTTGGACACAAACCTTATTTCCCAGACAAAAAATAACTCAAAGGTATCACAAACATAAATGTAAAATGCAAAACTATTAAATTCATAGAAGGTAATATAGGAGAAAACCTGCATGTCTTTCAGTAAAGTGATAACTTTTATATAGAACATCAAAAGCATGGTATATGTAAAAAGAAATTGATAAGCTGGTTTCATTAAAATTTAAATTTTCTGCTCTGCCAAAGACATAATCAAGACCTGACTAGACAAGCTACAGACTGGGAGAAAATACCTGAAACAACTTGAGTTTTAAAAATGATCCAGTGACCTTAACAGACAGTTTACCAAAGCATATATATGGATGGCAAAAAAAAAGCATATGAAAAGATCCCCCAAAATATATGCATCAAGAAAATGTAAATTAAAACAACAATGATTTACCCCCATTCACCATTCAGATCCATCAAAACCCAGAGCATATACAGCACCCAATACTGATCAGAATGTGGAGCAGCAGGAATTCTCATTCATTGCTGGTAGCAATGGACATGGTACAGCCTCTTTCTAAGAGTTTGTCAGTTTCTTACAAAATTAAATGTATACTTATGTGATCTACCAGTGCTGCCCCTTAGTATTTACCCAAATTCCAAAATTTGGAAGCCAACAAAATTCCCTTCAGTAAGTGACAAGATAAGTGAACTGTGATACATCCAGACAGAGGAGTATTACACAGCACCAAAAATAAATGAGTTATCAAGGCATGAAAAGACATGGAGGAAGCAAAAATGTATATTACCAAGTAAGAGACATCAACTAAAAAGCTTCTTACTCTATGATTTCAACCATATGACATTCTAAAAACTAAGAAAACAGTGAAAATGATATGTTTGCCAAGTGTTAGGGGATGTGACACGGTGGTGCACAGAGGCCTTATGGAGCAGTGTACTAGTCTGAATGATACTGTAACACAGATACATGTCAGTATACAGCTGTCTGCACCATGGAATGTACTGGACCAAGAGTGAACCTTGAGTAATAATGCACCTGGGTAGGTCATCAACTGTGACAAAATTCCCTGTGCTGCTCTGGTGAAGGAAGTCACTAGTGAGAGGTTTGTACTTGTTAGGGGAAGGAGTCATGTGGGAAATTTCTGGACTTTCTGCTCAATTTTGCTGGGAAGCTAAAACTGCCCTTAAAAATAAAAAGTTTGGGGGGCTGGGGGTATAGCTCAGTGGCATAAGCACTTGCCTGACAAGCGCAAGGTCCTGAGTTCGATCCCCGGTACCAGAAAAAATAAATAAATAAAAATAAAAAGTTTGTTTTAAATAGAAGAGAAAAAATAAGTAAATAAAAAATAAATCCCCTATTTTTAAATTAATTTAGGATACCAGTATGTGTTCAAATTCATAGTTGTAACAATGTGTTATTTGCCTAGCACATCTAATACTTTGCTAAGGCTTTCATAGCAAAGTACCAAGATTTCTATGGCTTAAGACCATAGAAATTCATTTTTCTGGAGGCTAGAATTCTATAATCAGGATATGGGTAGAGCCATGAGCCCTCTGAGGTTTGAAGAAGAATGCCTTCTTGCCTCTTCCTAGCCTCTGTTGGTGTGGTACATCCTTTGTAGCTTTGGTTTACAGCTGCTTACCTCCACTGTCTTACTTCAGCGTAAGACCCTGCTCCCTATGTGGTCTGTCTTCCTGCAGCCATCTTTTTATCAAGATGCAGGATGCAGAGGGTTAGAGGCCCACCCTACTCCAACATGACCTCTTCTAACCTAATTAGAGAAAAGGTAAAAAGAGGACAAGTAAATATAATGAATAGAAAATAATTATAAGTATGGTAGGTACTAATTCAAGAGCGACAATTATAAGACACATGTTAAAAGTGAAGCAGTACAGAATGATACACCAAACTAACAATAATACATGAAAGTTAAAGTAGATGTATTAATTTTACATAAATCACATTCCAGAATGGAAAAATAATAATTTCACAGTGGGATATTATTAAAAGAATAAATTTTTCAAGACCTAACAATTCTTACAGCCTGACCAGACTGTCAAAACACGTAGAGTTGAGAGACATAACACTGATAAAATACAACATGGATAGGAATGCAAGGGAAAATGGAGAAATTCAGTAAAACAGCTAGAGATTCTAACGTCCTTCCTTCAACAGTTGGTAAATAAACATACAGAAAATCAGTAAGTATGTAGTTGATTTGAACTACTATATTGATAGGACTGATATAATTGATATTTACAGAACAACACATCCCAAAACAGTACACATTCCTTGCAAGCTCAGCTGAAACATGTATCAAGGAGCACAGTCCGTGGTACAAAGCACACCTTAAGTGAAAGAGGCCGGTGTTTGTGTCAGGAGCTTTGCTCTAGTTTGGATGACTCACTGTGAACATTTTTAAGCTTTGCTTTTACTTCTTCTCCCTCCATCACTTCACAGCAAGCTAATAAGAAGCCCAGCGACCCCTGGGTTGGCATCAGTGAGAGGTACAAACCATTTAGGCCCTTTCTATTTTGAAAACATCACCATAGCCCTACCTGCACATATCTCAAACGAGATGTAAATAATGCAAAATAAGTCAAAAACCTCAAAATAGAATTCTGAAAACTAAGAAGGAAATCATGAGACAGGCAGATATAAAGGATATACAAATTATGAAAGCACAGCAATTTGAATGGCACTAGGTTTCTCACCTCGAGCTGTAGAGGTTTTAATGAAGTGGTGCAATATTTTTCATCTTTGGTACCAACATTTTTAATTATAGCAAAGAACTTGTGTGAATTCTATGTCCCTAAAATATTCTTCAAAAATGAAGGAGTTGGTGGAAGAAGGTCTCAAATCAATAACCCAATTTTTCTCCTTCGGAGACTGCAAAAAGAAATGAAAATTAATCCAAAGGAAGGCAGAAAGAATATAGTAGAAAGATTAGAGTGAAAATAAGCAGGGTAGAATTAGGAAACAATAGGAAGAAACAACAAAATCAACTAGAAAATCTAAATATAACAAGTAGATTTATTGAGCTACTATAAATCATACAAAGAAAAGCCTAGTACCAGTAGACTTAGTTAAACCATTCTACCACATATTTACAGAAGAATTAACATGAGTCCTTCACAAATTCTTCTAAAAATGGAAAAGAAAGGAACATATGGTTATGTGAACACAATACTACCCTAATTGCAAAATCAGCCAAAGAAATCACTGGGAACGACAGCAGTTAGACCAGTATCTCTTGTAAATACGGACACTAAAACTCTCAACAAGTATTATAAACTGAACTCCACAGCATATAAAAAGGATTTATGCCATGTTGGTTGAGAAGAAGTCATAATTTATTCAACATATAAAATTTAATCAATGTTATATACCACATTAATAGAATAAAACCAAAACCTCATATGGTCATCAAGGCTACACAGAAAAATCACTTGACAAAAGTATTTTTTTTTAAATGAAATTAAGGAATTTCCTTAATCTGAAAATGACTAGCTATGAAAAATCACCTGAAATATAAGACTATAATTTGACAGACTAAAATCTTTCCAAGTTCAATAGGCCCACACTGAGTACTTCTATCCAACACTGGACTTAGAGTCTAGCCAGGCCTATTGGCCAGAAAAATAAAATAAACACATTCAGAATATAAAGAGCAAACAGTAAAGCTATCTCATTTGTAGACAGCATGATAATCCAAAGGAATCTTCTCTCAAAATATAAGACCAGTATATAAAATCATCTGTATTTCTACATGTTAGTGGTGAAAAATCCAAACATAAAATTAAGAAGCAATTCCTATGTAAATGACATAAAATGATATAATTTAACAAAAGAAGTTTAAGAATTGGACGCTGCAAATTGCAAAACATTGCTGAAATTAGTGAGACCTTAAAAGTGCAAAAATAAGGATTATAAGATACTTTCTAATTTTAGAAATGCTAAAATGTGTCATCGATGATAAATAATAATTAAAATAGTCAAAGAAAACATGTTGCAGAGAAAAATATTTCAATGGCATTAATAGATATAAAAATAGCTTAAGTCAAACATCACTTATTGTTCATGGTTTAAAAACAGACAATTATAGTAAGAAACAGCAGAAAACATTTAAATTGACAGAGTACTTAGCAAGAAGATTTGAAATAACAATCATGAAAGCTTTCTTTCTGACATGGAAGTCATTATATCTACAATAAGGTAAGACAAAAGTCAAGGTTATTATGATTATTCACTTGGAAAATCCAGGAAATTTTAAGGAAGGAGTATCACAATTCCCAACTTGAAATTATGCTATAAGGTTACTGTGGAAAACAGCATATTAGTGGCAAGAAAACCCACAACAGACTCAATGGAACAGACTAAAAGATGCAGAAGAAACTCCGAACACACTCAGCTACTCTATCTTTCACAAAGGAACCAAACACCTTCCTGGGGAAAAAAAAGACAGCCTGTTCAATTAATGGTGTTCGGAAAACTGGCTTTCCGTGTCTGCAAATTAAAACTAGTCAGAGCCATATCTCTCACCATGCACTAAATTAAAATCAAGTCTTGAAGACATAGGTGTAGGCAGAGACTTTATGAACAAAACCCCAATTGCATAAGAAATATTACAAAAATCAACAACTGGTAGACTGAAAAGCTTCTTCACAGCAAAAGACATCACCAACAGAGTGAAGAGACCACCCACAGAAAGGGTGAAAAATTTACTTGCTATTTCTCAAAGGACAAAAATCTACAATATAAAAAGAACTAAAAAAAAATCAGACACCCCCAATTTAAAAACTCAATCCAAAATGGGCATCTGAAATGAATAGAAACTTCTCAGATGAAGACATACAAACAAGTAAATGTATGAGAGAATGTTCAACATCACTGCTCATTCAAGAAAAGCAAGTTAAACAATATTGAAATTCTATCTCAATCCAGAAATAATAGCTATCACCAAGAAGTTAACGAATAACAAATGCTGGTGAGTCTATGGAAATCAGTATGGAGATTCCTCAGAAAACTAAAACTAGAGGTTCGATTTGACTCAGCTAATCCCCATCTAGTTATCATCCCAAAAGACTTAAATGCACCATGCCATAGTCATATGTGCACACCTATGTTTACAGCAGCACGATTTTAATAATTAGATCTTAGAAACAGCTCATATGCCCATCAACAGATGAATGGCTAAAGAAAATGGGTTTTTATATACTATGACATACTTCTCTGCCATAAAAAGGATGAACTTGAGACATATTTAGGTAGATGGACACACCTTGAGAATATAATTTTAAGTGAAAGAAATTGGACACACATGTTTAAATATCACATTTTTCTCTTGTGTGAAAAATCCAAAGGGTAAATAAGAACCATAATGAGAATAAAATGTTCAAATGGAAAGAGGAACAAAGGAGAAGGGAAGAGAAAGAAGGGAATAGGGATAAAAAATTAAAAAGAATGGAAGAAATAGAAACAAAGTTTTATAAATGGAGAGGGGAAGAAGGAACGAAGGGGAAGGAAGGAAAGTGGGAAAAGGAACTCAGATATATTATGTACTTGTAGGAATTCCCTATGATGAATGTGATCATTATGTACTTTTTAAAAAGTACCAATAAAATGAACTTCAATGAACTAAGAGACAATGATAGTACAACTGACTGACTTGCATTTTTCTCTTTTCCCTGTCTTTTCCCCTTTCACCTATCAACTGGAGAAATTTTTATGCCCATATCTTGTACCCTGAGCAACTGCTTTAAAGATAACAACATGTAATGTATTAACTATTGTTGTTCTCCTATTACTTTGTTATGAAATTTTGTTTTACCTTTTCTTTTATAAAATAAAAAACAAGGAGCTATTTTTAAAATTAAGAATAAATTAATTTAAAAAGAAATAAAATGTCTACATTTTAGGCGAGGTGTAAGTATTTAATTATCCATTAAAATCATACATTATTTGAATCAATTTTTATGTTGGTACTGCAAGTTAAAAAGAAACTTATTTTTGCCAGAGCAGGAGCAAAACAGAATAAAATACATCCCCAAATAGGTCTGCACATAAACCAAAACCTGATGTATGCCAGTGATTTAGCTACAAGTTGTGGAAGGACATGGAGACCCACTAGATGGTACTAGCACAACTGGTAACCTTTAAATTTACATGAAGAAAGCGAAACTTAAGCTTAAAAAAGTTGAAGTATTTCTGGAGTAAAAGAGTCACCAAGTAAAAATATGTGAAAGAAAAAGTTAGCAGTTTAACACAGGACAGCAAAGGTCATTTGTTTCTGTAAGTAAACTGAGGCAGAGCAGACTGCACACACAGCCACTTAAGGGGTAGGACAGCACTTCGTCAGTATCTATGGTGAGCTCTGCATACAAGAACTAGATACTTAGGTGATAGCAAGAAGGGGGCAGTGACTCACAGATCTCTGGCCCTTTGCTGACAGACTACTGGTTTAACTTTCAAGACTGACTTGTAGAAGTCCACAAATGTTTGTTCTGTGTCAAATGAATGAGAAAACCGCAGACTGGGTGCTGCTGTAGTTTGGATCTTAAATAACCCCCCAAATTCATGTGCCGAAGGTTTGGCCTCAGACTGTGCATGGTGGAACCATGAGGATGTGAGGCCTATAGGAGGAAGTTAGGTCACTGGAGGTGGCCCTTGATGGGGTATTGGAATCCTGGTCCCTCCCATTCTTCTTTTTGTTTCCCAGTTGCTATGAGGCAAACAGTTTTGCTCTACCACACACTTCCTGCCTGATGCTCTGCCTTGCCATAGACCCAAAGGCAGAAAAGTCCACTAAGCATGGACTGCAGTATCTGATATTATAAGCCAAAACACATCTTTCTTCCTTGTAATTTGATTCTCTCAGGTATTATTACAGTGACAGAAAGCTAACACAGGGGCTGTCTTGTCACCTCCACCCCATTCACCAGACTCCACCCAGGACCATCTTGGGAATAGCTTGGCTGGGAGGTGTGTGACTTGCATTTACTCTGCTAAAAGAGTGAGAATCTCTATGAAAAAACAATGTAAACTCACAACACCAAATTTAATATGAAGAAGAACTGGTACTTCTTGGAGCTGCATGATTGGTGAGGCTGCACCTAACAGACAGGAACAGGGAATGACTGAAGTAATCATCTCGAAGTCAAGCCTATGCCAGGGCGAGGCAACTGGACAGCAAGAGTGGATGGAGCACTTCTACTACTACGAGGGTGCACAGGAAAAGCCATGTTCTCTGCTTCAAGGTGTGCATCACTTCACTGTTGACTCAGCCCCTAGCACTATGGCCTCCAAATAGTAGATATGAAATAAATCTGTTGAATAAATGCATGGATGAGTAATTTGATATGGCGTGTGTATACAGACCCTGTGTAGAAAGGAGATACGGAAGAGTGTCTATAAGTCAAGACTTTACTATTACAACTCATTGAACTCTTAGAGCAAGCGTTATGCACCTCTTAGAGAAGAGCCACTGATGCTACCTAAGGCTGCCCAAGTCTGCTGATTAAGGACACCAGGGTGTAAGGCTGATCTGTCTCCCACCATGCCTCATTTCTAGCTTCCCAGGGAGGTACATGGAGCAAGGGAAATCTAGCAATGTTTAGGAAATCAGCTCCTGGCCTTGAGAGATCTACAGGAGCACTCCAGACCACTCAGATCGGAAGCCTGAGGAGACTCACCATGCATCCTGCGTGGGCAGCTGGGGGAGGAGAGAGTTCTGTGCTGCCTGACCCAGCCCCAGCCCCAGCCCCAGGCTCCTGTTCACTCAGCTCTACCTGTGCTGCTGCATGCTCTCTTCCCAATTAAACTCTGCAGTTCCAGCTGCCAGGGGCAGCACTTTGTGACAACAAACATGCAATTAGCTTGCTGTGTGTCCACACAGTTTTTTTAATGTGAAAAAGGATCATTTATATTGATAATTCTGGAAAAAAAAATTACAGAAAATTCTCCCTGCTCCTAGTTCAAGCCCTTATCTTATTTTTGCACATTTTCTCTTTTCAAATGTAACATGTTTGAATTGTCATTTTTCATAGGAAATGAGTTGAATCATTAGAAGATTTTCTCAAACAGCACAATTGCACTGTGGCCATGTGTCAGGCAGTGCCCCTACCATGGCCCTGAGTTTCAGGTAAGTTTACTCAAGCTTCTGAGGCTTGCCCCAAGTCTCCTTCCTCACTCCAGGGACTTCCCAAGGTTCTGCCCTCATGGAGAAACAGTGTGTGTGTGTGTGTGTGTGCGCGCGCGTGCGTGCACGCGCATGCATGCATGCATATACATAAACACACACACACACACACACACACACACACACACACACACACACAACCCAGATCAATTGCTCCAGGTGTCTGAGTCACACACAGTTGCTGAAGGTAACAGAGGAGGAAGGTTAAGTCTTTCCCCACAAGCCACCACTCTGGCAATACTCCTTCCATTTCAGTTCTCTTAAAAAGCTTGAGAAATATTGGTGTTATATCTCCCCTGAATTTTTGTAGAATTCATCAGTGAATCCATTAAGTTTAGCTTTCCTTAGTTGGTAGGTTTTTTCTTTTTATTACTGCTTCAATCTCATTACCTGTTATTGGGTTATTCAAAGTTTTAATATCTTATTTCCATTTTATTAACTCAGACGTATCAAGGAATCTATCCATTTCTTCTGAATTCTTCAATTTGTTGGCACACAGGTTTGCCAATGACTTATTAATGACCCTTTAGATTTTGACAGTGGTCTACTGTGATTTCACACTTTCACTTCTAACTGCATTCACTTGAGGTTTTTCTCTCCTTTCTTGGTTAGAGTAAGGTTTTGCCTATTTTGTTTATGCTTTTCAAGAAACAACCCTGGTTCACTGATTTTTTTTTTTTGTCTCAATTTTATTGATTTTTTGCTTAGGGCTTTATAATTTTCTTCCTTGTACAAGCATTTGGTTTGGATTGCTCTGGATTTTTAGGACCGTGATGCACATCCCTGGGATAATCATTGGGCTTGCTCTGATTTTGTGACGTGGGCATTCACAGCAATGGCATTCCTTCCTGTGCATGTCCCACATGTTCTGGTCTGTTGAACTGGCATTACTCTTCAATTCTGGAAAATGTCTTTTTCTTGATATCTTCTGTAATCAGTTGTTTGAGTTTAATTTCCATGCATTTGCATAATTTCTGTGTTTTCCTTTGCCATTCATTTCTAATTTCATTGTACGATGATCTGATAATATACATGGTATACTTTCAATTATTTCACATTCACTTGAATTTGTTCTATTGATTAGTCTGTTTTCTATTTTGGAGGAAGTCTATGTGATGCTGAGAAGGGGCATTCTGTTGCTGGCTGAAACACTCTGTCAATATTCATTAATTCCACTTTTTGGAAGGTTTTACTCAACTATCGTTTTTCTTTCTTGATTTTTTTGTTTACTTGATCTGTGTACTTGAGATAGTGTGGTACTGATGTCCTCCCATTATGGTATTCATGTCCACCTTGCCTTCTATGTCCAGTAGTACTTATTTTGTGCAGTGGGGTGAACCACTGTGTGGTGCATAAGTGTTATTAATTGCTACCTCTTGCTATTGGATTTTTCCCTTAACAATATGTAGTAACTTCCTTTGTCTCTTATGATCTGTTTTGTCTTGAAGTCCACTTTGTCTGAATATAGCATAGCTATACCTGTTTTGTTCAAGGTCCTGTAGCATGGAATATTATTTTTCATCCTTTGAGTTTTAGTCTGTGAGTTTCATTTTGGGTTACATATGTTGTTTGTATACAGTTGGATTTGGCTTCTTGGTTCATTCTTCCATTCTTTTGACTTGGGAGTTGACACAGTTTATCCTGAGAGATATTCATAGGTATGAACTTACTTTTGTCATTGCTTTATTTACCTGTTGCTGATTTCTACCTTTCCCTTCTACTGAGCTGCCCATCCTAGTGATGTATTCATTCTATCAGACCTTTTGTCATCATTAGCATTGTTGTCTCTTTGTAGGATGTCCTTGAGAATTTTTTGGAGCACTGGTTTGGTGGTGATGAATTTCTATAGGTTCTCTTTATTATGAAGACTTCTTATTTCTCCATCAGCTTTGGAAGATAATTTTACAGGATATATCAGCCTAACTTGAAAATTTTTTCTTTGAGGGCTTGAAAACATTCACTCCAAGCTCTCCTGACCTTTACACTTTCTATTGAGAAGTCTTGCAATTTTAATAGATTTACCTTTATAAGGGATTTATTGCTTTCTTCTAACTCCTTTTAGCATTCTGTTTTTATATTGGACTTTCAGGATTTTTACTATGATGTGTGGTGGACAGGTTCTCTTTTGATTATGGCTATTTGTGGTCCTATTTGCTTCATTTATCTGTATGTTAAATTCTTTTGCCTTATTTGAAAAGATTTCTACTACCACCTCAGTAAACAATTTTTATGTCTTTTGTGCTATCTTCTGATTTTTTGCTAATTCCACTTAGTCTTATTTGTATTCTCTAGGAGTGTTAGATCCATTTTTCATGTGGTCTCATTGTTTTTAAGATATCTATCATTAACTGGCTACTGACAATTGCTCTGTTACTTTCTTCACATTAGTCAGGTCTTCTGCCCATACTTTTGATCAAATTGCTATTTCTTCAAGTTTTATTTGGAGCCTTCTTACGGGCTCTAATTCTTTTCTGTTGGTCATTAATAATTTGTATCATTTTGTTTGGCTCTCCAAGCTTTTTATTAGCATCTTTTGCAGACTTGTTTCTTGTTCCACTTGGCTCAGTGTCTTCTGGAAGCTTGCCAAATGCCTTATTGATGTTTTGTTATATCCTCTGATATCTTGAGTTATTTTTTGTGTAGCTTTTGATTTCCTTACCTCTGATGCTCCATAGATCAGCTTTGGGGGTGTTGGGAAGGCATTTTGGGGCTCACTTTCTCATGTTTCTATTTTTTGATTGCTTATCTTTGGCTTGAGGTTTGTCGGCTGATTACAGTGGAAATCGTTGTTTCTAGTGTAGAGACTTCTTTAGTTAGTGTTTCCTTATCAGTGGTGTCCCCAGGCTATAGCTACTGGCCTTTGCCTTTGTCCTAGGATCGAAATATGTCCATTTACTTGGGATGGGAGGTTGCAGCATATTTGGCCTAGTACCCAGTTCTCTAGGAATTGGCCAAAGTGTTCTTAATGACCTTAAGACAATCCAGATAATTACTCCCCATGAAAACCAATTAATGGGACAGCAATGTCATCTTGGCTATAGTAATCAAATTAGTATCAATTATAGCATCAGATATATACTACGTATCAACATATTCTACCCTGAATCATAGAAAATAGATCTGCAATTATAGTATGAACCCTAAGAAAACCAACTATTGACTAACTATTGACCTACAGTGCATCTGTACAAATGGAACAACTTTACCTCTATTAACATTAGAACAGTATTCAATAACAATAGCATAAATTAACTAGTTATCTAGAGATTCATCAAGCTTAGTAGTTGTACTACTAAAAATAGAGTAGATGAGCTAGAAACTGTAAAACAAGTTTGAGAAATTCATCACTGAATATGAGAAGGAGGAGAGAAAGTGAGATATGGGGTGCTAATGAGGAGTAAACAGAAATTAATAGTGTTAGAGAGCAGTTGCAGCAAAGAATAAACAAATAAATGATAAACAGAACAAAATAGAGGAAGTAAAATGAAGATAAGAAAACAGAGAAAAAGTTGAAAGGAGAAAGAAAAAGGTGAGAAAAAAGCTAAAAGAGGGAAAAAACCTAATCCCCCAAAAACCCAATGAAGGAAATATAAAATTGACAAAAAGAAAAGTAAAAGGAAGATTTCCTGGTTTTTGCATGAGTGGCTTTCATCCAACGTCTTCAATCTTGGGATCCAGCCAGTAACAATTTTCTCTGCCTAGCTTTAGGGCTGTGAGTTTTTGCAGTGTCCTCTCTATACCAGGGTTCCACTCTCTGCTCACTTCTGACTACTGTTACCATCCAAGCCAAGTGTGTCCTTGCCACCATAGGTAGCTCAGAAATATAATCAGCCCTCTGGTTTCTGCTAGATGTAGACTACAGGGAGCGGGTTCAAGTGGATTGTTATACTTAGTGTCACAGTTCTGGTTTGTGTCTAGATGTCCCCACAAAGCCACATGTGGCCATGAAGAGAGGAGGCTTTTCAGAGGTGGCTGAATCTAAAGTTTGTGATTGATTAATGGTCCAATGCTGGGATTAATGGTATTAAGGGTTTGAGTACTACACCAACCCTACGGCAGGTAGCCTGTATACAAATAGGGGAGGGAATTTTCCTCATCAAAGTTCAGGTCCGTTGGTTAGTCCTTGCTATTGCTGCCACATGCCAAGGGGAAGCAGCATGTAGAACAGGCTTGGATTTGATCACTCCCTAACTGCAGGTGGGGTGGGGATGCACCACCTGTCTGGTGTGGACCTAGTTGCTTGAGCAGCACTATGCCTTCAGTCCAGCATGGGCTTACTTTCTCACATCTGGAGATGGTTGCTGCACATCTGGCATACACCACCCTCATATATATCATTCTGGTTAATACACTGTTCCTTTTTTCTGGGCATCTGGGAGTAATGTGTTCAATCAGATGGTACAATAAGCCAGTTATTTCCTGTGTATTCAACTCATTTTTGCGGAATTCTTCTTTGCAGAATTCCATAATATTCCAAAATTCCATATATCCCACATTCTTCATAGCAGTCAGGATGGATTATGAAGAGCTATTGAGGAGGCACAACAGCAAGGTGAGTTCTGCTCAGAGCTGGGAGAGAGACAGGCATGGGCGGGCACTTGCCTAGCCAGAGGAGCAGGTGGCCATTCATAAAACTAACGACAGCTAAGTAAGACCAAGGATGAGCTGAGCAGGACTGAGCTTAGCTGAGATACAGAGCTGGTGCAGAAAGAGCTGAGTAGTCACTGATGCTTGCTAATGAGGAGTCAGCAATGCTTTCCAGGTGGAGGGCTGAGGAACAGGTTGCATACACAAACTTAGGCAGAACTAGCATGGCTGCTTGCAAAGCTATATGCAAAAATAAGTGTACAAGGGCTCCCTGTGGATAGGAATGGCAGGAGATGAGGACAGGAAAGTAGGCAGAGGCCTTGACAGGCCATTGTAATGGTAAACTTTTCTTTGTTTGCATCAAATACCTGACTTACACAACTTAAAAGAAGAGTTTCCTTTTTGTTCACAGTTTCAGAGGTTTACATTCATTCCTGGTGGATTCCAAACAGAAATATGGTGAAATCTTAGAAGAGTAAAGCTTCTTAGTTCATGGTAAACAAGACAGGAGGAGGAACAACACTAGAGAGGAGAGGACCAGACATAGTCCCCAAAGTCATAGCCCCAAACATTGTCAGAAGTGCTCTTCACTAATATGCTAGGCATCTCTTAACTCAGTCAGGCTGACAGTCATGATAAATGGTCAGAGACACCTTAGGAATGTAGCAAGTGACAGGATAAGGTTCACATTCGAACTGCCCTAGATGCATGTTTACTTTAGGTCTATATGTGAGGCCTAGGGACATGGAGGGCCTGCATAAATATGCACTTTCAAGAGTTTCTTTAGCAGTCTTGTGAGGCTGAGCCAGCCTGGCTCCCCTGCGGTGTAATTATGCCGATGAAGATCTGCTCCAAAGCTCACTGAAGCCCTGTCTTGAAACCACTGTTGGATTTCTCAGGGCGGGTGTTCACACTAATAGACATTTTGCATGTACGTTCAACCTCCAAGTTCCCTCTACCATTATGACAGAGCCCAGGGAGGACTTGGTGAGAGGAAGGCTCTGCCAAGTAGCTAAAAATACAGCAGGGCCAGCAAGTCAGCAGGAAAGATGACAACTGGGCCAGACAGTGGTGGGCAGGTGGCTCCCCGCCAGGTGCAATCAGAAGGTGCCTTACTCTCTGGCCTGAGTGGAACATCTCACACTCCCTCTAGGCTAGGCAATTTTTTATTTGCCATAGATAGGGAAATCAGACAAGCAAGGCTATCAGATTGATACTGAAAGGAAGAACAAGCTGACTTGAAGGGATGAAGTATTCTCTGATTGGCCAATGAAACAGAAGATACAGAGCATGTTTTCTAAAGAGCTGAGTGTATCATGTGATTCCCAGTGAGTATGGGAGATAGGTGACACAGCCTCAAAGTGCCACTAAAAACGGCTAATTAAGCAAAGCTAAGTTGATTACTGGGGTGCAAAAAGAAAGAACACTGCCTTGAAAGAATTCAAGTAGCATCAAGAAGCATTTTAGGATATAGGCCTGACCACCTTAAGGCCTGTGAGGAAGGATCTGGTTGAGTCTGGAAAGGACTTTCGTACACTGGATTAGATGCCTGCTTACAGATAGGCTAGGTCTTTAAGTGAGCACTCATTTATTGGACAGTCAGTATTGACAGGGAACCTAGTTTATGTGGCTCCTAGTCTTACCTTCTAGGAATGGGAGCTGCCACAAGCAAAGGAGCCAAGTTATTTTTTGCTTGATCTAATATTAGAAAAAAGAAAGATGTTAATTATACCTCTCAGATACCATAGCTAGCATACTGAGCACTGCTATTAGGACAATTCAAATGAAATAATGAGTAAGAACTTTAGTATATGCAATATATTCTTCAGGTAAATATACCAATAACCTTGAATTGCTGAAAGTCCTTCGCATCTGCCCTGTGGCTCAAGAAAGGATGAAGTTCTAAAACTATACTAATTTGGTCAAATACACAAGTAGACGTAGATTCAGCTGTCAAACATCATGAAAGGTAAATTACAATGTCAACACTGAAACCGGGGTGTGCTAATTTCAGGTGCTCAGTGTTTCAATCCTGTATTCCTTTGTACAAGTGTTATTGCTTGTAAAGATGATATTTTCACAAATTCAAGGTGGTGGCTTATGGTGGAACATTGAAGCACTAAGGTGATGTTAGAGGCTATTGATAAAAGATAAAAAGGGCCTAGTTCTGTGCCTCCATAAACTAGGAATACAGTAGGGGAAAATGATTACAGTGAAACTTGGTATGTTGAATGAACAGGTTCCACCAGACTGGAATGGACTCTTGAAGGATGCCTGGAATTTTCCAGATAAAGAAGGGAATGGCTGGTTTTCCCCACAGAAGTACCACTCTGGGAAGGAGAATAAGGTAGCATGTTCAAGGCACCACATACGGTCTCGCGGTGACTGGCTCTGTTTCTGTGGATAAACTCTCCAAAGTACATCTTCATCTGTGAAGAGCAGAGCATGATTCCAACAAGGTGAGTCAGGGCCTCATTGTTGAAGAACTGTAGTAGGCATAGCCTTGCATAATGGAGAGCAAAGATGTGTTTGGATGTCAGGAGAAGTTAAGCTTAATCGAGTTTCAATTTAGATCTTGAGAATTCAGCACACTACAGGGAAAAAAGAAATCTGAAAGACTGGCCCCAGAGGAATGGCAGAGCACCCTTCCCACTTGGGTGGAGGATGTGACCACAGAAGTTGAGCTGAGCTCAGGGCTGCAGTCACACTAAGTTCTTGTCCTGTAAGCTCTCAGGCACAGCATGCAAGCCCGGGATCCTGCTAAGCACCAGGATGTGTAATACATCATAGAGTAAAAATGACTGTCCTTCAAAAAGCATGTTGCTTCAGGCATGCTAAGTGTGATGCTGAGCCGCAGCATACATAATTCATGTGTCATTTTCAGTGCCCAGCACTCTTGAGTGGAATAGCATACCAATGAGACTGCATAGGATGCTTCTGGCCTTGCCTAACTGATTTTAGAAATGTGCTAGCAGATTTCAAGCAGCTCCTGAGAATGTTCCTTCTTCTAATGGAATCTGAGAGATGAAATGCAGGAGGGGCAATATGTAGGCACATTTTACAAAACCCCCCTGAGAAACTTGGCTATATGAGTTTGCCAGCAGAAACTATGTTTATGTGAGAAAAGAGGCAGACAGAAAAAGTAGAGGAGGAAAATGAAGAAGAGGCAGAGCAGGAGAAGGAGAAGAAAAGCAAATCAACAGGACCTTTGTTTCACCACTTGCAAAGTCTAAGTCTTGGACCAAATCTCTGCTCTCAGACCACCAAATAATACTATAGAACTAATAATCCCTCCCTGAGTTTCCATTCTGTCCCAAATACAATAAAAATCCTTCAGAGTAAGTAGAGATTACAAGTGCTAAGGAAGATCATATAACTCATCAATGTACTTAAGCAGGGACCCAGACCTTACACCCAACACTGAGTTACAAGAAAGGAGCTTGTGTACTTTTCCCCACTGGTTTCCTATGCCAGGGCACCTTCACATGCTTGTTTCGTTGCATTTTTCAGAGTCCAAGTTGGTGACATGGAAATCTCTCATAGTGTGTTTATTGAGAAGTATAAAACCATGCAGAAATCCATTCTCCCTCTGAGGCAGCACAGATTTCAACAGCTGCAGCAAGACCTGGGTTCCTGAGTGTGATTTTTCAGGAGCCTTTTCTCCCTGAAGCATGCTTCAGAAATCCTCCAGCTTTTCAGAAACTTTACAGCTGAATTCAGTGAGACTTAAATCCCAAACTTTTAAAAAATTTGGCAAAAAGTACTATACACTTGTAGGGTACAACATGATGTTTTGATACAAGTGTACATGATCATTGCGGAATGATTGAATCAGGCTAATCACCATTTCCAGCCCTTCAAATATTACCATTATTTAATGACAAGAACATATAAAATCCTCTCTTGTAGCTGTCTTGAAATATTACATGCATTATTATTAAGTGCAGTCACCCTTGATATAGAAAGAAATATAAATCCCAATCTGTTAGATGTCAAATGTGCTGAGTTTGCGGTCTTACAGCATTGAAGAATGAAGCTGCAAAGCAAAGGAGAAAGTTAGGGGACCTCTGCTGGAAGCAGAATTGATCCTGGATTCCAAAAGCGGTCCTGAATGAGTTGCCACTGAGCCCTTTGTCATGGATAATTTACACAACAAAGTCACAATGTGGGTGGGTACAATGTAGTCAAACTACAGTCAACCTATAGGATTGCAAATAGAGCTGCTTAGCTAATACTGGCCAGTAGAGAACTGAGTCATGTAGCAAGGGTGCATGGAAAGAACAAAGGCATTTTGGGAAAGGGATGGGTCCAGATGCCCTCCTGGGCATCTGATGCCTAATTTCAAGTACCCATTTACCCCATAGAGAGGTACAAGGCCTGGCCACTGTGTCTCCATCCTGAGGCTGGCTCTCTTTAGATTTATCTCCAGTCAAGAATTTGATGTCTTCGTATTTTGTGCAGATTTCCTTGAGAGTTCAGCCCTTTTCTGACTGGATATTAATTTCTATCTAACTTAGCTGCCTGTAATAATCTTGCTGTCCAGACACAACATAAAACTTACATTCTTACTTCAAAGTTTGAATACTTTATTTAAAAGACATGCTTTTGAGATTTTTGATGAGGTCTAGAGGTTAAGACTATATAACTCTGACAAGCCAAGATAGAATGTTCCTAACAAGATAGTAAATCTCTTTTAAAATTTTGTTCTGGGAGCAACCTCAATTGTAGTTCTTAGATAATCAGGGTCTTCCTGAGTGCAGGTCTTGCCCAGCAACATTAGCATCCCTGGGAGGGTTACTTGCCAGAAATGCAAATTCGCCAATGCCAGCCCAGACTCATGAGTGGATGAACTATAGCTCTAAGCCAGCCAGGACCTGCTCCATCTTCACCAACACACCGAGCCTTTGATTCGGGAAAAGCTAGTCATATCATCAGCATCATCATGCGAAATGGGTAGAAGATACAGTCCTATGCGCTCTGGCTGGTATGACTTGTTTAATTTTTTAAAGATACTTTAAGGAGAATTCTGGCTTTATCCATGAGACACTGAAGTTTTAAGGAAGTTGGAGCTTGTGCCTAAGGTGCATGGCCAATGGTAAGGGCCAGACTTCCAGACTTCCGAGTCAGAGGCTTGTATCAGCCTGTCACACTGAGGGTGTAAGGGGAGCCTTGAAAGGACAGCAATTATCAGGTGAAATGATACTGAGAGCTGAGGCCAGTGATTATCAACCCTGCTGCACATCAGCATCGCATGGAGGGCTTTCACCAATTTTAAGCACACAACTCAGTGGCATTAAGTGCAGTCGTGATGTTGGAAGCCATCTCTGCCATCAATTTCCTGAATCTGCACATTATCATAAAATGGAAATATACCTTGAATATTAACTTCCCACTCCTCTCAGCCTCTGGGAACCTCTAATTTTCTTTCTGTCTCTGTGAAATTGCCTCTTTTAAGTTCCTCAAGTAAATTAAATCATACAATATTTGTCATTCTTTTTTTATCTTGCTTATTTCACTTAACATAATGTTTTGAGTTCATCCATGTGAGAGTATATATTAAAATTCCATCTCTTTTTCATGTTGAATAATATTCCATCATATGCATTACTAGAGTTTTGTTTATGCAGTCTACTCTTGGTGGACACATGACTTGCCTTTTGGCTATTGTGAATAATGCTGCTATGAATATTGGTGGACAAGTATCTAGTCGAGATTGTATTTCCATTAGTTTAAAGATATCCCTCAGCAGTAGAATTGCTGGGTCATATGGCAGTTCTACATGGAACAGTTTGAGGAACAGCAGATTGTACCATTTAACATTCTCAGGAGAAACTCACTAAGGTTCAAATGTCTCCAGATATTCTCCCAGCTTTTTTTAAGTGATCCTAAATGGAGTAAGAAGTATCTTACTATGATCTTGCTTTACATTTACCTAGTGGCTACTGATAACTGGCACATATTTATGTTCTTATTGGCCATTTATGTCTTCCTTGGCAAGATATATATTCAAGTTTTTTTGCTCATTTTGACTTAGGTTGTTTTTTATTGTTCAGTTGCAGGAGTCTTTTATGTATTCCAGACATTATTATGTTAATATATGCCTGATTTTCAAATATTGTTTTCATTCTATGGATTGTCTTTTCACTCTTTATCCTTTGATACGTAAAGGACAAAGTTTGGATTAAACCTAACTTATCCATTATTTTCTTTCATCTTTTGTGCTTTTGGTGTTATAGCCTTGCCAAATAAACCTAATGTCATAAACTTTTCTCACCTGTTTTCTTTAAGGAATTTTGTAGTGTTACCTCTTCTGTTTAGAGCTTTAATCCATTTTGAGTTAATTTTTCATATAACATAAAGTAAGGGTTTACCACAAATGTTTTGCATGTTGATATCCAGTTTTCCCAGGACAATTTGGTGGAAAGATTATCCTTTTCCTCTTGAATGGCTTTGGTGTTTTGTCTAAAGTCGGCAGACCGTATATGAGGAGTGCAGTAATGGTGTTCATCAAAGGTACCCACAAAACAGTTGAAAGAGCACCCAATAATGAAAGCTGAAACAATTGAATGACAAATAATAGTTTTGGCTTAGTGACTCAAAGTATAAAAAGTATTTAAGAATCTATACTGATATAAAGAAATTCTGCATGAATAAAGAAATGAATAAATACAGTGGAAAAAACCCACAAAATTATCATTCAGAATATTTCCAAATAATTCTTGTAGATACTTCTGCTGAAAAGATGAGGATACAAGCCTCTTCAAGTATGAACCAGCGATAGCAACTTCCTTCCATATATTACTCAAAGAAAGAAGAATAACCTGACAGTAGAGAATCTTTTTTTTTTTTTTCCGGTACCGGGGATCGAACTCAGGACCTTGCGCTTGCCAGGCAAGCGCTTATGCCACTGAGCTATACCCCCAGCCCCAGTAGAGAATCTTGACAAACACTACTTCAACAAGGTGATGAGATCAACATCAACAACTATAATCATTTGATATGTTATCACAAGAATTGTACTTCTGTGCTTTTCTCTCCCAAATCTATATCCCAGTCTAATCATGAAAATAAAAATCAGGCAAACCCCAGTTGAAGGGTCTGCTATGAAATACTTGACCAATACTGCACAAAACTGTCAAGATAATTAAAAACAAGGAAAACACGAGAAACTGTCACAGCATACAGGAACCTCAGGATTCATGACAACTAAATGTTATATCCATGAAATTCTAGAACAGAAAAAAGACATTAGGTAAGAACCAATGAAACATATCTGCTCATTAGTAGTAACAGATGTACTATATTATTGTGGCATGATAATCATAAAGGAAGCTGAATATGGGTATACAGAAATCTTGCAGCTTTTCTATCAAAGAAAAATTTTCTATATCTATTGTAAAGTAAAACCCTGACAAAACATTCTAGCGTTAAAAATGGAGCTAGGTAAAACTAGCAGTACACTCCTCCCCTTTTACAGCATCTGTGTCATCAGCTCTACCTGTCTGAGGCTGCCTCTCAATGAGCAGGGCAAGGTAATTACTGGTCTCCTTGCTCTAGTGCTTTAAATACATCATCCCAGAGCACCTCAAATAACTTTACTGTAAGTAATGCATGGCACACTGGTGACACAGGTGTACTATAGCTAGACACCAGACTAAATAAAGTCATGACAACTGGGCCCCTAGCGTCTGGTCAGATGAACTCCACAGAGGCTCCTGGAGGTCTCCACTCCTTACAGAGCAGTAGAGATGGATCGTACTGACCTCACTGATTGATCTTGCTGCTTTTCCTAACATAACATGCAGATACAGCTTATGGGAACCAGCTGGGCACAGGAGATTCTTGGTTTCTCCAAATTTTCCAAAGCATCTTCTAAATGTACTAACCCGAGCCCCTCAATTTAGACTCCAAGACAGATAAAAAGTCATGACTTTGCCTGGTCTAAAGTGCATTTGCCTTTCCATTATCTCTTGAACATTAGTACTAAGAACTAACACTAGTACTAGAACATTAGTACTAAGAGAATATTCCTAGACATAAACATTTCATCATCAAAGATATAGTGGAATATAATAGATTCTAATCTTCTAGTGGAATCTGCTAACCCTGAGAAATACCTTCCACTTTGCTTCAGTTGTTCTCAACACACCCTGTTTTTCCAAGTACCACTCCTATAACACATCTTCCATCAAACTGTGACTTTTCATTTTCAGTGTTTTGAGAACTTGGATGCAGTCACATTTAGATGCCCACACCAGGCTCTCCAAGAGTAGCTGCTGACAGTGTGAAGGCACAGCGAGCAAAGGGGAAGATGGTCTATTGATCATTACCTGTGGGCTGTCAGCACTACAAGGTGAAAATAGCTGTGCACCAGATTGGGCTCCTTCAGTGCATATGCTGTGGTTGGCATCCCAGATCTTGCAGCAGAGAAATCTGCAGAGCGTCTCACTTCAAGAGACACAGCTCAGGATTGATAAGGCCATATGCAGTTGTCAGGGAAAGGAGATCCTTCAAGCTACAGTCTGGGCACATGAAAATTCTTTCTGGCCCAGCTTGACAGGAAGGCAGAATTATCACCATACATCAGGAGGCTGACATTCACAGTGTCGGCAACCAGAAGAATAATTCCTACTCTGTAGCCAAAGAAGGGATGCCATTATCCTCTTTATTGGTGAGGAGATATTTCTAAGGATCTGCCCCATCCCAAGGCCGTGCCATCCCTGCCATCCGGCCCTGTGATTGGTGCACACTCCACCACCTTGTTGGGCCTCTCTCCCTCCATGAGCTTTGGGATGGAGGAAGCACTTGAGGTGCTTTTGAACTGAAATTTCTGTGCCATTGCTGTCCCTGAGGAGCAGGATTGACACAAAAAGCTGCTTTTCCTAAGAAAGATATCATCATTCCCTCAGTTTGAAGGAAAAAGTAGAGGCAATGAGGGAGACTTCACTGTCATAAGTGCTATCATTTAGCACAATGATGGTTCCTCTCTTTTTATCCCCTATGTGCCTACAAATAATCAATTTAGACCTATTAAATAAGTTACAACAATTTATAGTAGAGAAAAGTGAACACATTATTTGGTTTTGAAGACACTGCATGACCCACTCCCAGGAGTGTCACATCTCCTTTGACATTCCACCATGTTACTTAAGAAATAAAGGAGAAAATGTTATAATAACACCAGGGGTGCTGGTTTCAAAGTGGTGCCTGAAGATTTAACTGTGCCATTTCCATTAATAGCCATAACAGGCGTGTAATGAAATCTTCACATGCAGTATCACAAATTTCCAGTGGAGTCTGCAGTGAGAATGGGAATTGCAGGATGAGTCTGATATTTATTACATCCACAGGGTAATGTTTCCTACATAGATCCTCACCAGCTGGAAGAATCACTGAAGGCGGCGTAGGGGGTTGATGGTAAGTGGGATGGAGCCTCTCCCTCTTATTCTATGGGGTCTGCATCCAGAGCCAGTTTCCTCTAAGAAAAAAACAAGCAAGGACTATGACTCTCTCTGGGCTTCTTGCTGTCTCTATGACGGAGCTTTCAAGAAGAGCGTGAAGTGAGG
This sequence comes from Dinomys branickii, assembly GCA_004027595.1. NCBI lineage: Eukaryota > Metazoa > Chordata > Mammalia > Rodentia > Dinomyidae > Dinomys > Dinomys branickii. Next base: position 25,605 of record PVLD010007362.1, on the reverse strand, counting down.
ATTCCAAGGGATCTGCCCAACACATGCTTCCTCACAGAGGAGAGCACTGACAAGGATGCTAGGTGACACAAGGAGGTCCTTCAGCTCTCCTATACATTCCCAGCACCCGAGCCACACACTGGTCATTATGTGTTTTCTGTCTCCCATCCGATGACCTCCATTATACAACTTGCTTTTGAGATCTGTGCTAAGAGGCCTTTACTTTTACCATGGGTATTTTCTTTCCCTCCTGATCTGGCCAGAGAACATAGAACGAGCCCTTCCTGCTCCTCACTGTAGCCCAGAAAGTCTATACTTATACTCCCATGGAAAATTTAATGGAAATCTAGTGAGTTAGTTCAAACCTACCACTTACAGTGCAACCTATGGTGAGAATAAAGACATTAAGACACATTTGTAGTTACGGGGCACCAAGGGGTCCCAAGTCCAACTATAATGATGGCTAACTGGAATAAAGTTCTCAACCCAGGACTGAACCTGAGTTTTATTAATTTATGAAGAAAGGAGTGGCTTGAGGATGAGTGACTGTGAGAATGATGGGAAGTATGAGTGCTATGAGCTGGGCTAACTAGAAGGCCTGAAATGACCTCTGCAATATGTAGAGGATAAGATGCGTGGAAGGAGTAATCTGCATAACACAACTGAGATTATATCTAACATTTTAGAGTCGATGCCTCAGTTCTGATGTGTAACCTTTTATGCCCTGGGAAGTCACAGCCTCTTATCTCCAGCAGACAGAGTGGAACATGGCTCTCCATCCCATCCCATCTCACACATGTTTATTTGGGAGCTGGGGGGGGCACTGCGCTGCCATCTTTGCTTTAAAGACTACACATCAGCACCTCAGCTGGACCAGTTTGCACTGCTTAAAGTCAGTTGAAGGGATAAGGAAAAGCCCTAGCCAGTTTTCATATCAATACATGGAAATAGGGCAGGTTTAGCTAAAATGGAGACAATTGCTCCACCTTCAAGGAGAGCACTCAGGTTGTCTTCCACAGGAATACATTCTTCTTTTTATAGATTTGTTTTAAAAAGAAAGGGAAAAATAACAGCTAGCCATCTTGCTTACAGGAGGGGAATTTTCAGCTTTACTGAAAGGATACATTTCACTGCTTCAGTGACCCACATGTCCCACGGTATATCCCTGGCTGTAAGAAATATTGAGACTCTAAACCATGGACCTGTTTGTGGTTTATTATTTCAAACACTCAGGTTGTAGGGCTTTCCTGGTTGTAGGAGCTCTCTGTGGAGATGGCCATCAAGCCAGACTTCACTCCAGAAGGAAGACCAGGTCTCTACTCAAAGATTCCAGATATTGCCAAAGATTCTGTTCTTACATCTGTCTGCCTCCAATACCCGCCCTTTGATGGAAACATGGTACTCTTTCCAAAGACCTTTTCTACTTTCAATCTTTTCTGTCTCTTAATATCCCACAACTAGATTTTTTTTCTTTTTTTTTTTTTTTTTGCAGTACTGGGGATCGAACTCAGGACCCTGAGCTTGCTAGGCAAGCGCTTATTCCACTGAGCTATATCCCCAGCCCCACAACTAGAAATGTTCATATTTTTTCAAGTGGAGAAACTGCCTGAGCAAATATTTCCAGACACTTACGAGATATACTTAGGTCCTGATTCTTAAATTTTGGGACTCAAAAATTCTATAAATCAAAGTCTGTTACTAATCCAAGTCTTGTATTTTGAAAGTATTTCTCTCTGATCTGAAAAGGGCTATTGCCATTTCCAGTGCTGTCTTAGTCACTCTCATGTCCAACACACAATATCCAACACCTACAATTTAAGGGAGGCATGGTTTATTTTGGCTCACAGATATAGACCTTGGTCAGCTTGTTCTAAGGCAGACAATTTCATGGCAGAGGGCATCACAGAGGAAAGGCTGCTCACAGATAGCAGACATAAAGCAGAGAGAAGGGAGAAAACAAGGAGGGAGATATACTCTTCTAGGTCATGCCCCAGTAACTTACCTCTTTCAACCAGATCCACCTCCTAGCAGCAAGTCTGCTCTGTCACCCCTGTGATTCAGTAATTCCCCAAAAGCCTCCTTTATGAGCACTGAAGCCTTTAGAGAATATTCTTGGTCTAAAACATAACATTCTACTCCTGAGCCCCCCTAACATTATGTACAACTCTTTATGCAAAATACATCTGATTCACCTTTAAAGAGTCACCAATGTCTTAACATTTCCAGCATTGCTGAAAAGACCAATTCCAAAGTCTCCTCTGAAATAGAAGGCAAACTCTTAGTTCTAAGCCCCTATGAAAATCAAAAACAAAATCAAACACTGCCAACATACAATGGCACAGGGTAACATCCATTCAAGATGAGAAATGGGATAGGAAGAAATTGGTCCAAAGACCATAATCCAGCAGGCAAACATTACATCCTGTAGCTGTATGTCCAGAAGAGCAAGTTGCAGCACAATGCGAATTTCAAAAGGCTTCTCCAGTTAGAAATAGCTCTCATGACCTCTCTTTTGGGTGGCTTTTCTTACTGCCTGAAGCTTTCTTCAGCAGATGTTCCACATTCCTGGCTCATCCAATTTCCGAGGGTGTCTATTACACTTTCAGCTTCACACTAACAGCATTACACACTGCCCTCTCAGGGACACAATGCTGGCCTTTTTCTGAAATCTAGATGGAAACCTCTGACCCTACAACTCTTGCACTTTTTTATGCCTGAAAAAATTACATCACACAGATAATGCCAAGGTCTTCCACTACTGCAAGCAGTGGTGTGACCCCCTTGGATCTTGGCTCCAGCTGATGCCTGAGTGCCTGGATGACTACCTAAGTCCCAGCAAACTCTTTCCTCACTACCCTAAATGAGCTGGTTTCATGGACCTTTATTTAAAGCAAAGTCTCTCAATTTTATATCTTCAAGCCTGGTTCCCAAGATACCTGCAAAGCATTCTTTCTACTATCCTAACATAAGTGCTTGGCTTCTTAATCTTTCCAGCAACAAAGCTCTCCTCCACTAAAACTTTTGAGGGTCCAAGTTTACTGTACCTTTCTTTATGGACAAATTCAAACTTTTTAAATCATTCAGCTGTGCCATTTGCTCCTGATTTTCACTATAAACCTGGCTAAATGCTATGAATGTACCAATGCCGTAGCATGAACTTTGAATACCTTGAAATTTACTCTGGTAGACTAATTTGTGTACTGCCCTTAATGTCACTCTGCCTCTAGTTCTCAGGATATGAAGAAAACATTGAAGATTTTCTTCCAAAGCAAAACACATACGGCCTTTAGCTCAACTGCTAGTGGAGTCCTTTTACCCAGCTGAAATTTTCTGAGCCGTGCTGAGGTTTGCTCCATATTATGCTGTTTATCACATAGACAAAGGCAGAACATGGGTCAAGGCTCACCTAGCTATTCATACTGACCATCACCAAATAGGATATGCAATAACCAGCCAAGGAGCAAACATGCTGGGGCTCATGAACTCAGTGCTGTTTCTTTGACTTATGTCTCATAGCCACTGTCTTTTGACTCCATCTTTTGCCCAAGTTCAAACAATTTCCAGATTCCCCCTGAATCTTTCTCATATGAGATTTTTCCCTTACATTATGCTTCCCAATTGTTATTTATCTGTAGGCGCCCTTCTTATGACAATAGGTTTAAAGTACAGTTCCAAAATACTTTGATAAACTTCTCCTTTGCTTGGCTCAGTGACTTTTTGAAAAATACACTGCAGGAGAAATATCAAGATCCAAGCTCAGGTCTTGAGAAACTGGCAACTTCTACTTTCTGCCTTTGGGAATGTTCACTCCTGAACCCAGCCACTATGTTGTGAGGATGCTTAACCACTGCGTGGTGAGCCTGCTCAGGCAGGTCAATAGCCATTGCTAGCTCTGTGAATGAGCTACTTTTGGAGTGGGTCCTTTGTTCTCACTTGAGATACCTTAGTCAACACCCTCATGATACCACATGGAACAGAGACAAGTTATCCACAACATGCTTCCCACATGAAGAATTTTTAAACACAATACATAACTCTATTTTAAAATTATTTGATCTGAGGTACATTGGATAAAAGCAAAAGATAATTGTTGAATATTTTCTCACCCAAAAGTGAGATATGAAAATTACAAAAAACTAAGGCATGCAGTATTGACTTGGGGAAAGGGTCATAAGTGGCAGCCAGAAAATCCACTGAAAAGATTGAGGATATAATGCAAGGATCCATGGAGAGGCTGTCAGCAAGAGCCAAAACAGAAACTAGAAGAAAGAAAATCCTGGTTACATAGTAGAAATTTTGACAATGTACTTGATTATGAAGATGTAGAACATAGGAAATATGCTCTATGGGCTATAGAGATATCCAACCAAGAAATTGAAATCCTCCCAACTTCTACTCCCTGTCTATGCTAGGGTATCTAGGTTAGAAGTGAAATAAAAAAATAAACTGTTAAATTCAAATGAACTAGGACTTACTTGATTTGAAAATAGTTTTTTAACCTCTCTAGTAGATGAACAAGTTACAAATTGTAAAAGGATTTAGGTGAAAAGTCAACTCGAGCCTGGGACTGGATGTTACATAAAACCTTTCAGGCAAACAAAAGGGCATCCAAGGATTTTCTGCTTATTTTGTCCAGATATTCTCCACAAAATCACAGAGCTTCCAATAAACTTAATGGCCATTGTCCCACAAGCATATTATACTCAGCTCAGAGTAGATACCTGTTTACCTCCAAGAGATGTATTATGATGATTTGGTTGAATATAGCAAGCCCACTAAAATTGATTCTCACTATTATATGTTGGTCATGTAGGAGACAGATGAAAAGCCTTTCCTTTTTATAGATCTTCCGACTGTGAATAACACTCAAAGAGCTGTGTGGGAGCAGGCATTAACAGACCTATGGTTGGGCCTATTAACAAGGACCCAGTTCAAATAACTGATGCTAGACATTAACTCTGAACTAGTTCTGTAATGACACGAACCACCAGGAGATCTTTTATATATAGAATGAATAGAAATCGAGAAGATGGATTTTAGCAGCTTATAAAAATGGCTGAATGACAGAGTAATGACCTCTGAAAATCCCTCTCACCAGAAGCATTGAGAGTATTGGCAAAGACATCTAAATCAGCATTTCCAAAACTCTGCTGTTAACCAGATCTCTAAAACAACATGAGGAATATTAACTCAAGAAAAATGACAGAATCTGGATAAAAACAGACTTTATGGCATTTAGCTTTGCTGTATTCCTGATATCTCTCTATCATATCTTTGAAAACTAATGATCTTATTGCTACACTAGCCATGGAAAAGAGGAGTTGAGGAAAATTAAAGAGGACAGGAAGGACTTGAAACTTCCCCCAAAAGTCCTAGCCCACAGAATGTTCAATGCTTAGCCAGAGGCAGATCTTTCAAAGTTCCAGTCTCAGGTTCTGACCTTATTTAATTTTAGTCAAAGATCCCTGAAAAATCAGCCCTACTTCCTGACTGCAAGTTCAAAGACCAGCAGCATCATTTAACTTCTCAGCTGCCTGAAGCAGTCATACTTATTGGGGCTAACAGGAGGCAGACAGAACAGTTTAAAAGTAAAAATGGTAAATGAGATAGACATATAAGACTTTGAAAATCTGTGACATACCTGGAATCTAGAAGTATATACATGTTCAGGGCTGTGCACATGCTCAAAAAATGACCTGAGAAGTACTGGCACAAGCCTTCACCTACAGCCAACCTAAGACTTGGTATAAGCAGCTGGTGAGGGCTAAGGCAGACATGAACACTGCCTGCCAGAGAATGAAACTTGTGCCCAAAGACACCTGGAGTCCCTCAGAAAAGTTGGAAATCTTAGTGATTCAAGTCATTTAAGGAACTCTCTTTCCAACCATGAGCTGATCACTAAGCTAATTTAGCAGAGTCTTCAATGACCTTACATGACAAAGAACAGAAATTCATTCAGGAAAATCACTGGACAAACAAGCAGCAATAACAACAAACAATAATGAAGAGAATTCTTCGAGGTGGAGGGAGGGAGACTATTTTTATACTTGCCTTACTATGTTAAAAGCAGTCAACACAAACTATTCTGAAAGAATCTAGACATTAGATTTATTAAACAAAGACTAACATTACTTAGATCTTTAACTTCTTTCAGTGGTGACTTATGATTTTCAGTTTCTACATTTTTGTTTAATTGATTCCTAAGTATTTTATTATTTCAATGGTATTACAGATAGAATTGTTTCTTTAGCTTAAGTCATTCAGTGTATAGAAACATAAGTATGTGCTTATTTGTATCCTGAAAATTTAAACTCATTTTTATTTCATCAATATTTTTGTAGATCTATTACAATTTTCTATGTATAGATCACATCCTTTACAACTAGAGACAATTCTGCTTTTGTCTTCCAATCCTGATGTTTTATTCCCAGTCTCTCTCCCTTAACTAATTTGTTAGAGCCTCCAGGCAAATGTGAAAAGTCTATGCGAAGAGGGATAGTTTTATTTCTCTAAGTTTCATGTTAGTTTGGGCTATTTCACTAATGTCCTTTTTATGGTTAAACCCTTTCCCAGATGCCAGTGTTTTGCTGCTGTTATTTTTTGTTTTATTCATGGAACAGTGCTGGAACTTTGTCAAATGCTTTTCTGTATACATAAATGATGTGTTTTTGTTGTTAAATTTAATCATATGGTTGTACATGGATTTATTTTCATTTGCTAAGCAAATTTTTCATTCTTGTGAAAAGTTCAAACTGATCAAGTGTTATAAATATCTTTATATGTTGCTAGATTTGGTGTGCTAGCATTTTAAATAATATCTACTTTTATAAATGGATTTTTTTTTGAGACAAAGTCTCACTCTGAACTTCAGGCTGGCCTTTGAACTCACTATGTAGCTCAAGCTGGTCTCAAACTCACAGCAATCCTCCTACCTCAGCCTCCTGAGTGCTGAAATTACAGGCATGTACCACCATACCCAGCTACTATAAATGGAATTGTTTTTGTTTTTTTCTGATTTCTTTGTTTTGAGTATCAGGCTATTATGGGTCTTATAGAATAATGAATCACCATTAGCTCATCTTCTATTTTATTAGAGAAATTGTGAATTATTTAGTGTTAACTCTACTGTACATATTTGGTAGAATTCACAGTAAAGTCATGCAGGTATGAGCTTTTTTATAAGAAATTTAACTATTACTATTCCAATCTATTCTCTTGTTGAAAGTGCTTAGACTCTTTATCAAGTCAGAATGGATTATTGTCTCTTAATTTAATCTAGGTTATCTACTTTGTTTGAATGTAGCTCAACATTTTATTCATTTATAAGCCTTACTTAGGTGAAGTTAGCAGTAATGTTTCCACTTTCCTTCCTAGCTTTGGTAATGTAAGTTTTCACTATTTTTTTCATGGTTAATCTAGCCATATTTGTCAAATTGGCTGATCTTTGTTCTTTACAGGTATTTAATTTTGTTTCTCTATTTCATTTATTTCTGGAATAATGTTAGTGCTTTTCTTCTACTTACTCTAGGATTAGTTTGTTTTTCTTTTTCTTTCTTTTTTTTTTTTTTTCCGGCACCGGGGATTGAACTCAGGACCTTGTGCTTGCCAGGCAAGCACTTATGCCACTGAGCTATATTCCCAGCCCCTACATTTTTCTTTTTTATTGTTTCTTAAATTGGTGAATTAGGGTATTGACTTTAGTTTTTCTCTTTAAATAAATATAAATGTTTAGTTTTTCCTTATGATCACACTTGGTGTTATATTTTATACATTGAGTATACTGAGCTTTTGCTTTTATTGGTGTCAAAGTATTTTCTAATTACCTTTTTGATATCTGTTTGATCCATCACTTATGTAAGAGTGTATTGATTAATTTCTACTTATTGGTGAATTTCCCAAACTTCTTTCTTTTATTAACTTCTAATCTAATCCCATTTTGGCTACACAACATGCTCTTTAATGAGTTTAAATCCTTTAAATTTATTAAAGCATATTTATGGCCAATCTTGTCTACCCTGGAGAATGTTTTGCCTGCACTTAAGAAAAATCAAGGACATCTTCAGGAACCCTGGCGAGCTGCCCTCGCACCTCCCTGACCAGCGTGTGAGGCAGGCGGAGCCCCAGAAAACTTCGGGGGCCTCAGTGGACACTCCCTGCACCCCTAGCATCCCTGTGGGAACCAGGCTATGTAGGGGATGATGACTCTTAGCGTATCATTTTTAAGATAGAATAGTTTTAGCCTTAGTGAAACCCTCAAAATGTGTCTTGAGAAACAATCTGGAGCAGTTGTAAAAAGTTAACCTTACCACCACCTATGGCCCTGTCTGGGTTATTTCATCCCTTCCCCAGCCCTAGATGAACATAACCATAAAGGAAATGTATGATTATCTAAAGGGGGACATATAGAACAGAGTACAGACAGTATATATCATTGTGGTTGAGCTCATGACTGAGGCCTGACCCAGTCATGTGGGACAAGGAAAACAATGTGTGGCCAGGGATACCACATTCCAATCTGTTACCATGGAAACCAAAAAATGTATATAAAGTGAAACAAAGACAGGCAGGGGCCCTACGTTCCTGACCCACTAGTTGGGGCTGTGCAGTGACTGGTCTAAAATTAATAAACTCTATTTGTCCTACATAGAGTTCTTCAGTCTCCTGTTGAATTCAGCCCATTTTTGCTCTTATAGCTGGACCCCAGGCATCTTCAGAAACCATGATGAGCTGCCCACGTGCTTCCCCAACCAGTGTGTGAGTCATGTGGATCCCCAGACACATTCTGCATCCTCAGTGGTAAATCCCTGAAAATCCCCTTCCCCATGGGGAGATGAACTGAACCCCAGATATATTCAGGAACCACAATGAGTCACCACCATGCCTCCCCGACCAGTGTGGGAAGAAGACAGAGCCCCAGACACCTTCTGGTGCCTCAGTGACCACACCTGGCACTCCTTGCACTCCCCACATTCCTGTGAGACCAGGCTGAACCCCAGACATCTCCAGGAACCCTGGTGAAGCACCCATGCCTCCCCCACCAGTGTGAGAAATAGGTGGAGCCCTGGACACCTGCTGGGGCCTCAGTGGCCGCTCTTACCACAACCTGCATCCCCTCAGGAGAAAAACTGAAACATGGACAAGGTCAGTGGCCTCAGGGATTGCACCTTCACCTGTCCCCTACTGGCATGGGAATCAAGCTGGATCCTGGTCAATGTCTGAAATCTCAGTGTCCGTGACCTGCACCCATCACCTTTATGGAAGCTGGGCTGAAATCCGAATGGCTTCAAGAATTCCAGGAAACCTCCTCTGCCCCTGTCTCCCCAGCTCAGGAGCAAACTGAATGCTATAAAGTTTTGGGAGCATCTGTGACTCCACCTTGGCCCCACACACCAGACAGGAGCCACGCTGAGGACTTGGGAACTTCAGATCCTTGCCCTGCCACTCCCACACCATCATGGGAGTGAGGCTGAACTCTAGGGAAAATCTGGATCTTAAGAAATGACAAAATGAAGGAGAAAAATGCAATCTCAGACCTTTACCACACCCAGAACAAGTCCAGGAGACATCAACACGAGTTCCAGTCGATGAACCTGGAACTCATTGACTTGAAATTTCTAAAATGAGAGCAACTGAGGTAAAGGAACAATTCCATCAGGCCATAGAAGACATCAAATCAGAAATAATCTCTGAGCGAGAAAAGAAGGAGCAATAATAATGAAAGAATTGCTCAGCACATCAAAAGAGACATTAATAAAAAAATAGAGGATTACAGAAAAATGATGGAAACCTTGAATGAACAGTGTAAGAATTAGAATGCACAAAACAGATTCAAAGAGACATTCAGGAAGTTAAAATTTCCATTGAAAGCTGGAAGAACCACTTGAATGAAACATAAGACAGACTCTCAAACTTTGAAGACAGCATTACAGCTAGTGATCATGAAAGAAAAGATCTCTTAAAAATAACAAAGGAGGGGCTGGGGATATAGCTTAGTGACATAAGCACCTGCCTGGCAAGCACAAGCTCCTGAATTCATTCCCTGGTAGTGTTAAAAAAAAAAAGTGAATAAAAATGACAAAGGAACAGCAAATGATTTAACAGCTGCAAGATGAGGTAAAGAAAAACAATATCAGGCCGATAGGAGGCAATGAAAAAGCAGGAGACAGCATGAGTGATATAAAAGGACTATTTGCAGAAGTAGTAGCAGAAAATTTCCAAGCATGGGAGAAGAACTTTCCATATACATAAGTGAGGTATGTAGAGCTCCAGTTAGCAGTAATCAAAATAAATCTATACCCAGACACATAATAATCAAGATCCCAGAAATTGAGCAAAAGAACAGGACATTAAAAGCTGTTAGAGAAAAGATACAGATGACCTCTGAAAGAAAGCCCATCAGAATCCCATCAGACTTCTCAACACAGACCATCAATTCAAAAAGAGCTTGGAGTGAAGTATTTCAGGACCTGAAAGAAAAAACTTCCAACCCAGATTGCTGTACCCAGAAAAGCTAATTTTTAAAATTGATGGAGAAATAAGATATTTAAATGACAGAGAGCAACTAAAGAAATTCATGAGCATCAAACCCATTCTACAAACAGTACTGAAAGCCATTCTGCAAAGGGATAAAACTGACTACAATATCAAGACCTACAAAAGAAAAGAACTACCAAGAAAGGTAAGCAGTTAAACAGAGGGGGGAAGTCCAGAACCAGTAGTGGGAAAATAACATGACAAGGGTAAGTCAATACATATCAGTAATAACCATTAATGTAAAGGGCCTCGATTTACCAATCAAAAGAAACAGACAGGCAGAGTACATCAAGAAACAAAATCCAACAATATGCTTCATACAAGAAATACATTTAACTCAAAAGGAAATGCAGAAAGACCGAAAGACTGAAAGTCAAAGAATGGTAAACAATACTTCATGACATAGGAAACAAGAAAAGAGCAGGAGTGTCTATTCTGTTTGCAGACAAGTGAACTTCAACACCAATCAAAAGAGATAAAGAAGGTCACTATATTCTCGCTAAGGGACAACTGTAAGAGAAAGAGATAACAATCTTAAATGTATATGTACTAAATGTAGCAACACCCAATTACATAAGGCAAATTTTGACAGGCATGAAAAACCAAATAACTAATAACACATTTGTAACAGGGGATTTTAATGCCTCATTGTCACAAAGAGATAGATCAACTAAACAAAAACTCAGTGAAGAAATAACAGAACTAAACCAAATGCATAAATGAATGGAATTAGACCTTTGCAGAGTATTCCAAGCAGCAACATTATAATACACATTCTTTTCAGCTGCACATGGGGCATTCTCTAAAATAGAACATATGCCAGCACATAGAACATGCCTAAGTAAATGCAAAGGAATTGAAATCATCTCATTATATTATTGGACTATAATGCAATGAAACTGGAAATAAATGATAAATTGCAAAAGGCACATATACATGGAAAATAACACCCTTCTGAAAAACTAATGGGTCATGGAAGAAATTAAAGTAGGAATTAATCACTATTTACTATCAAATGAAAATGCAGATATAAATTACAAAGCAGGCATCAGAGAGAAATTTATAGCAGTAGACTCCCACATCAGCAAAAAAGAAGGAACACAAATAAACAAGCTTATGTTATACCTCAAACTCAGAGAAAAAGAAGAACAAGTTAATCCCAAACCCCAAAGAGGAGAGGCAATTATAAAATTTGAGTGGAATTTAATGCAATTGAAACTAAGAAAACAACACAGAGAATTAATGAATCAAAGAGTTGATTATTTGAAAAAAATAAATAAAATTGATAAAACCCTAGCCAACCTTATCAAAAAAGGAAAGGAAAAACTCAAATCTATGCAATAAAGAATGAAAGTGATGATGCCACTTGCCGATCCTGTAGAGATTCAGAAGATCATCAATACACCGTGACCAACTTGGATTCATCCCAGGAATGCAGGGATGGCAAGTCAATCAGTATAATACATCATCTCAACAGGGCTAAAGACAGACATCACATGATCATCTCAATAGATGCAGAAAAAGCTTTTGACAAATTCCAACATTTGTTCATGATAAAAATCCTACAGAAAATTGGGGTAGATGGACTGTACCTCAATCTGATCAAAGCCATCTATGAAGAAACAAGAAACAACATCATACTACATGGAAAAAACCTGAAAGCTTTCACTTTAAAGTCAGGAACAAGACAAGGATGTCCATTGTCACCACTTCTATTCAACAGAGTTCTGGAAGCACTAGCCAGAGCAATCAGACAGCAGAGAGCAATGCAAAGAATAAGGATAGGAAAGGGAGATGTGAAATTATCATTATTTGCAGATGACATGACGCTCTACATAGAAGATCCCAAAAATTTCACCAAAAGACTCCTAGAATTAATCAACAAATTCAGTACCATAGCAGAATACAAAGTCAACACTCAAAAATCAATAGCATTCCTACATACAAATAACAAACATACTGGGAGAGAAATAAGGGAAACCATACCTTTCACAATAGCATCAAAAATACTGAAATACTTGTCAATCTAACAAAAGAAGTAAAAGAACTATACAATGAAAATTACAGTACTTTGTAAAAAGAGATCGAAGAGGATTTCAGAAAACGGAAAGATATTCCTTGCTCATGGATAGGAAGAATCAACATTGTGAAAATGGCTATATTCCCAAAATTGTTATACAGATTCAATGCAATTTTAATGAAAATATCACTGGTATAACTCACAGACCTAGAGAAAATATTCCTAACATGTATCAGGAACCAGAAGAAACTCAGAATAGCAAAAGCAATCCTGGGCAACAAAGGCAAGGCAGGAGGTTTCACAATCCCTTATCTGAAATTATACTACAAAGCTACTATGTTAAAATGAGCATAGTATTGGCAGAAAAACATATCTAAAGATCAACGTAACAGACTGAAGGATGCAGACACAACCCCAAAGACACTCAGCCACCTTCTCTTTGACAAGGGGGCCAAAGATGTTCACTGGAAGAAAGGTAGCCTCTTTAATAAGTGGTGCTGGAAAAACTGGCTTTCCACATGCCAAAGACTAAAACTAGACCCAAGCCTACTGCTATGCACCAAAATAAAGTAAAAATGGCTTAAAGATCTAAATATTAAAACAGAAACACTAGATCGAATGGAAGAGAAAGAATGTGGCAATCTTGAAGACATAGAGGTAGTTAGAAAGTTCATGAACAAAAACCATACTGCATGGAAAATGCTTCAAAGAATCAATAACTGGGATCTCATCTTATTGAAAAGATTTTGCACATCAAAAGAAATCACTAAAAGGGTGTAAAGAAAGCACACAAATTCAGAAAAATTTTAGTTAACTGTCCCTCAGACAAAGGACTCTAGTCTAGAATATATAAAGAATTTAAAAATTCAGGGCCCCAAAATTCAAAGATCCAATACAAAAATGGGCATCTGAGATGAACACATTTTTTCAGATGAAATATTAACGTTGAATAAATACTAGAAAAAATGTTCATCATTAGTCCTTCCAGAAATGCAAATTAAGACAACTCTGAGATTCCATTTCACCCTAGAAAGAATGGCTATCATCAAAAAATCAACCAATAACAAATGCTGGAAAGGTTGTCACAAAAAAGGACCCCTCCATACTGCACTGCTGAGTGTAGGTTGGTGACACCACTGTGGAAATCCATGTGGAGATTCCTCATAGAACTAGGATTAAAGGTCCCTCTTAAGCCAATGATTTCCCTTTGGGGTATTTTCCCAGAAGAATTAAAAACATCATACCACAGCGATATACATGCACCCATGTTTATAGCATCACAATTTGTAATTGCTAAGTCTTGGAAACAATCTATATGCCCATCAACTGAGGAATGGATAAAAAGATATGATATTTTTATACAATGGCGTGTTACTCAACTAAAAAAAAAAATAAACTCTAGGCTTTTGTAGGTAAATATATGCAACTAGAGACCATACTCATAAGTGCAGTAAATCAGACCCACATGTTTAAACATCATATCGTCTCCTTGGTGTAGGAACCTCAAAGAGTAGATGAATCCAAAACATAAAATAGCTGATGTGAAAAGGAATAATTGCCCAAAAAAGGAACAACTGGGATGATGTAAACAATAAAAAGAAAGAAAGAAGGTTAAATATATCTATATATATATAATCACAATTTCTTTATCCGGTCATCTGTTGGATATACAGGCTGCCTCCAGGATTTGGCTATTGTAAATTGCACTGCTACAAACATTGCTATGTATGTATCACAGTAGTATTATGCTCTTTGGGGAAGATACCTAGCAGAGAATAACTGAGCCATATGGAATTTCTAACTTCAGTTCTTTGAGAAATCTCCATACTAATTTCAATAATGGTTGTACTAGTTTACATCCACACCAAAAATTAAAGAGGATCCCTCTTTCACCACACCCACACCAGCATTTGTTATTGTTTGATTTCTTAATGATTGGCATTCTTTCTGGGGTAAGATGGAATGTTAGAATTTATTAACTTGAATTTCTCTAGTGGTCAAAGATGTTGAACATTTTTTCATATATTTGTTGACCATTTGTATTTCTTCCTCTGTGAGGTGTCTGTTTATTTCTCTTGCCAGTTTCTTGGCTGAGATTTTAATTTTAGGTGATGTAACTTTTTTGAGTTCTTTGTATATTCTAGATATTAATATTTTGTCTGAAGAGTAGCAGGCAAAAAAGTTGTTTCTTCACTCTACTGACTATTTCTTTTGCTGTATGGAAGTTTTCAGTGTGATAAAATCTCATTTGTTGGTTCTTGCTATTTCTTGTGGTATTGTGGTTATGTTTAGAAAATATTTTTCTACACTTATATCTTCAACTGGTTTACCTATTTTTTGTCAAGTAGGTTTTATGATTTTGTTTTAATGTTTAGCTATGTGTTTCACTTTGACTTTTATTTAGTATACGATGAGACATATGGATCCAATTACAATCTTCTGCAGACAACTTGTTTTCCCAGCACTGTTTGTCAAATGGGCTATCTATTCTCCAACAAGAGCTTTTGGCCTCAGTGTCAAAGTTCAAATAGTTGATATGTCCAATGAGGTTTCTGTATCCTCAGTTCTGTTCCACTATTTGGTGTATCTGTTTTTGTTCCAATATCATGCCACTTTTAACACTACTGATTTGTAATTTAGTGAGAAGTTAGATATGACTATGCCTCCTGCTTTGCTCTTATTGCCTGAAATTTCATTTACTATTCTATGATTCTTCTAGGTCTATGTGAATTTTAGGGTTGTTTTCTTTAGATCTATAAAATATGCTATTGAATTATTGATTGGGACTATATTAAATCTGTATGACAGTTTGGAAGGATGGTAATTTTGACAATATTGGTTCTGCCTATACAGGAGCAGGGAGCATCTTTCCATTTTCTTTTTCTTTCTTATTTAATTGTTTATTGGTACAATTTAGATACACACAATGATCACATTCCTCATAGGGAATTTGTACCTGTATATGATATATCTTAGTTCCTCTTTTTTTCCCATTCCACTCCCCTTCTGCCAACCCGTCTTTTCCTCCTTATTTAAAAATTTTGTTTCCATTTTATCCCTCTTTTCTCCTTTTTTCTTTTCCCTTCCTTCCTTTTCCCTCTTACCCTCCATAATTCCCCTTTCCTTTTGAACAATTTCTTCTTATTTCATAACATCTATTATACATTTTGGTTCTTATTTACACTTTCAGTTTCTCACACTATAGAGACAATGTGATATTTACACGTGTCAAATTTTTTCACTTAAAAGCCACCCATTCAGCAATAAATGTCTCAAGTTTATCTTACTTTATTGCTGAGAGGTACTCTATTATATAAAAAACCCCACATCTTTATCCATTAATCAGTTGATAAGCATTTGGGTTGTTTCCAAGATATAATTATTACAAACTGTGCTGCTATAAGCATGGATGGTCATATATCACTGTGACATGATACTTTTAATTCTTTTGGTCAGATACCAAGAAGAAATTAAACAGAGGGGAAAGATAGATAACCAACAGCAGGAAAATAGTATGACAAGGATAAGCTAATACATAGCATTCGTAACAATTAATGCTAATGTTCTCAATTCATCAATCAAAAGAAACACACTGGACAAATGGGTCAAGAAACAAGATTTAACAATATCCTGAATACAAGAAACACATTTAACTCAAAAGAAATTCAGAGACTGAATGTGAAAAGATGGAAAGCAATATTTCCCATGACAGGAACCTGGATAAAAGCAGGGGCAGCTATTCTATTTGTAAACAATGTGAACTTCAAGCCTAGGCTAATCAAAAGAGATAAAGAAGATCACTATATACTTGTTAAGGGAAAATTCTAAGAAGATATAAGAATCATAAATGTATATGCACCAATTATAGGAGCACTCAAATATATAAAACAATAGTAGGCATGAAAAATCAAATGAGCACTAACACAATTATAATGTGTTATTATAACGTTATTATAATCTCTCCAATAGAATGGGAGACCTTCATACCCCACTGTCAAAAATAGATAGATCAACTAGACCAACCACATAATATTAGAGTATACATTCTTCTCAGCTCTGCATGGGATGTTGTCCAGTTTCTGATGTCCTCTTAAATCTCTTTCTTCAGAGTAGTATAGTTTTCTTTGTAGAGGTCTTTCACTTCCTAGCTTAGGTTAATTTCTGGGTAATTCATTTTCTTGAAGCTACTGTGAATGGTATTGTTTTCATAATTTCCTTCCCATTCCCATCATTGTTGTTGCACACACATGCTAATGATTTTTATGTATTGATCTTGTATCTTGCTATTTTGCTGAAGTTGGTTATTAATTTTAAGTGTTTTTGTTTGAATTCTGTGGTTATTCTATGTAAAGTATCATGTCATCTGCAAACAATGATAATTTGAGTTCTTCCTTTCCTATATGTATCCTTTATTTCTTTCTCGTGCCTAGTGACTCTATCCAATGTTTCAAGTACTATGGTGAATAGAAGAGGTGATTGGTAATGGATATCCTTGTCTTGTTTCTGAATTCATAGAGGAAATGTTTTTAGTTTTTCCCCATTTAGTATGATGCTGGCTACTGATTTCTCAGAAATAGCTTTTATCATACAAAGGAATCATCCTAGTATACCAGTTTCTTCAGAGATTTTTGTCATTAAATGGCACTGGATTTTCTCAAAAGTCTTTTCTGGATCTCTTAATATGCTTATGTGGCTTTTGACCTTGCTCATGTTTATGTAATATATTACAATTATTGACTCACATATGTTTAACCATCATATGAAATATACTAATCATGATACATCTTCTTTTTAATAGTGTGCTGTATTCTATTTGCTAGTATCTTATTGAGGAATTTTTATCTATGTTCATTTAAGTAGACTGATGTATAATTTTCTTTTTTAATTGAGTCTTTATCCAACTTTGGGATCAGAGTGATACTGGCTTCCATAAATGAGTTTGGGAATACTCCATCCCTTTCAATTTCTTTTTTTTTTAATTTTAAGAATAAAAGAAGAAAACATCAACAAACAGACATCCATTTAAAAAATAGCATAAGAAAAATACAAACAATGCAGTTACAAAGTGGTAGGAAATTAACAATGGTTGTTGTATTACTATTGATGTCTTCAAAGTGGTTTCTCAGGAAAACAATTAGAGACATGCAATAAGGATCAAACCAGTAATCATTAACTGTTCCTTTCAGTAAAGCAACACAAGACAGTAGTATAACTGTTAGCTGTCCTGTATATACATACATACATAAATACCTCTTCTTTTTCTTCTCCTTTCCCACACCCCAGTTGCCCCTTACTTTTGAGCATTTTCCTTTCATTTCACAATGTCTATCATACCTCCTAGTTTTTATTCACTCTTTCAGGTTATTACACTAGTGAGATAATATATTGCTTACACATGGAGGCTATGTTTATTTCACTTATGAGTATGGTCTCTAGTTGTGACCATTTACCTATAAAAGCCTCAAGGGTATCTTTCATTATAGCTGAGTAATACTCCATTATATAAAAGGACTACAATTTTTATATCCAATCCTCAGTGGATGGACATTTGGGTTGCTTCCACAATTTAGCAATTACAAATTGTGCTGTTATGGACATGGGTGTGCATATATCGCTGTGATGTGATGTTTTGAGATCTTCTGGGAAAATACCCAGAAGCAGAATAGCTGGGTTGAATGGATCTCCAGACCTGGTTTGCTGAGGAATCTCCAAACTGCTTTCCACAGTGGTTTCACCAGTCTGCATTCCCACCAGCAGTGGAGAAGAGTTCCTCTTTCTTTACAGCCTCACCAGCACTTGTAATTGGTTGATTTCTTAATGGTAGCCATTATTACTGGGGAGAGGTGAAATCTCAGTGTTGTTTTAACTTGCATTTCTCAAATGACTAATGATGTTGAACATTTTTACATGTATTTATTTGTCATTTGTATTTCTTTATCTGAGAAATGTGTATTGATCTCAGATGACTATTTTTGGATTGGGTCTTTGAATTTAGAGGTGCTAATCTTTTTTTAATTCTTTATGTTTTTGATAGAAGATCTTTGTCAGAAGGACAGTCAACTAAAATTTTTTCCTAATTTCTGGGTTTTCTTTTTATTCTGCTGGTGGTTTCTTTAGATGTGCAGAAACTTTTCAGTAGGATGAGATCCCAGTTGTTGACTCTTAGAAGTATTTCATGGGTAGTTTGGTTTTCTTTCATGAACTCTCTGCCTACTCCTATGTCTTCAAGATTTTTACCTACATTCTCTTCCAATAGATTTAGTGTTTCTGTTTTAATGTTGAGATCTGTGATCCACTTTCACTTGAGTTTGGTGCATGGTGATAGACTTGGGTCTATTTTCAGGCTTTGGCAAGTGGCAAACCAATTTCTCCGGCACCATTTATTAAAGAGGCTATCATTCTTCCAGTGAGTTTCTTTGGCCCCTTTATCAAAGATTAGGTGGCTGAGTGTGCGGTTTTGTCTGCGTCTTCCAGTCTGTTCCATTGATCTTCTGGTATCTTTTTTAGCCAGTACCATGTTGATTTTATTACCGTAGTTTTGTAGTATAATTTCAGGTCAGGGATTGTAATTCCACCTGACTTGTCCTTATTGCCAAGGATTGCTTTTGCTATTCTTGGTCTCTTCTGCTTCAAGATGAATTTAATGAATGCTTTCTCTAGATCTGTGAGGTATGCTAATAGTAGTTTAATGGGAATTGCATTAAATCTGTACAACAATTTTGGTAGTATGGCCATTTTCACAATGTTGGTTCTTCCTATCCATGAGTAAGGAATGTTTTTCCATTTATTGAAATCCTCTTTGATCTCCTTTTTGAGAATATTATAGTTTCCACTGAATAGATCTTTTACTTCTTTTGTTAGATTGATTCCTAAATATTTCAATATCTTGGATGCTATTGTGAAAGCTATGGTTTCCTTAATTTCTCTCTCAGTCTGTTCGTTGTTTCTGTATCAGGATGCTATTGATTTTTGGGTGTTGACTTTGTATCCAGCTTCGCTGCTGAATTTGTCAATTACTTCAAGAAGTCTTCTTGTAGAGTTTTTGGGGTCTTCCATGTAAAGTATCATGTCATCTGCAAATAGTGATAGTTTTACTTCTTCCTTTCCTATCTTTATTCCTTTCATTTCTCTGTCTTGTCTAATTGCTCTGGGTAATGCTTCCAGCACGATATTGAAGAGGAGTGGTGACAGAGGCCATTCTTGTCTTGTTACTGATTTTAAAGTAAAACCTTTCAGTTTTTGCCCATTTAGTATGATGTTGGCTGTTGGTTTGTCATAGGTGGCTTTGATCAGGTTGATGTAAAGACCATCTATTCCTATTTTCTGTAGAGTTTTACTGTGAATAAAAGCTTTGAACTTCGTCAAAAGCTTTTTCTGCATCTGTTGAGATGATCATATGGTTTTTGTCTCTGGCTCTATTGATAATGGTGTACAGCATTAATTGATTTGCGAATATTGAACCATCCCTGCATTCCTGGAATGAGTCCATCTTGCTCGTGGTGTATGATTTTCTTGATGTTTTGCTGTATTCTATTTGCTAGTATTTTATTGAGTATCTTTGCATCTATATTCATTAGGGAGATTGGTCTGTAGTTTTCTTTCTTGGTTCTTTCTCAGGTTCTGGTATCAGTATAATACTTGACTCCAGAAATGAGTTAGGAAGAATTGCTTCCTTTTCAATTTCATTGAAGAGTTTGAGGAGTGTTGGCATTAAATCTCTGAACGTTTTGTAGAATTCTGCTGTGAATCCATCAGGGCCTGGGCTTTTCTTTGTTGGTAAGTTTTTAAATTCTTTTTCAATCTCATTAATTGATATTGGGTTGTTCAGGATTTTTCTATCTTCTTGACTCAGCCTTGGTAATTCGTACATATCTAGGAATCTGTCCATTTATTTGGAGTTTTCTATCCTATGAGAGTTAAGATTCTCAAAGTAGGCATTGATGATATTCTGATTTTCTGTAGAATCTGTAGTAATTTCATCCCTTTCATTTCTTATTGTATGAATTTGGATT
This sequence comes from Dinomys branickii, assembly GCA_004027595.1. Lineage (NCBI taxonomy): Eukaryota > Metazoa > Chordata > Mammalia > Rodentia > Dinomyidae > Dinomys > Dinomys branickii. The sequence continues at coordinate 5,061 of PVLD010007362.1, read as the reverse complement.
CTTTCCCTTCTGTTTTTGATAAGGTTGACTAGGGGTTTATCAATTTTATTTATTCTTTCAAAGAACCAACTCTTTGATTCATTTATTTTTTCTAGGGTTTTCTTTGTTTCAATTGTATTAATTTCTGCCCTGATCTTTATAATCTCCTCTCTTCTTTGGGCTTTGGGCTTGACTTGTTCTTCTTTTTCTATAAATTTGAGGGTTGGCATTAGGCTATTTATGTGTTCTCTTTCTGTTTTCCTTATGTGTGAGTTCATTGCTATGAATTTCCCTCTGAGGACTGCTTTCGTTACATCCCACAGATTCTAGTAAGTTGTATCTGCATTTTCATTTGTTTCTAGGTATTTTTTAATTTCTTCTGTGACCCATTGGTTGTTCAGGAGATTGTTAGTTAATTTACAAGTGTTTATGGTGGTTTTGAATTCCTTTTGTCATTAATTTCCAATTTCATTGCACTGTGGTTAGATAATATGCATGGGATAATTTCAATTCTTTTGCGTTTAGTTAGCTATGCTCTGTGGGCTAGAGTGTGGTCTATTTTAAAGAAAGTGCCATGTGCAGCTGGGAAAAATGTGTATTCTGATGGTGTGGGGTGGTAGATTCTGCACACATCTACTAAGTCCATTTGTTCGCAGCTTTGATTCAGATCTGTTCTTTCTTTGCTGACTTTTTGTCCAATTGACCTATCGCTTTGTGTCAAAGGCATGTTGAGATCCCCTATTACAATAGTGTTATTGATTATATGGGTTTTCATGTCCGTTAAGATTTGTCTAATGTAGTTTGGTGCTCCAGTGCTTGTTGCATATATGTTTGGGATTGTTATCTCAACCTCTTGCAGTTTTCCCCTAACAAGTATGTAGTGACCTTCTTTACTCTTTCGATTGTTCTCGGTTTGAAGTTTACATTGTGTGCAAACATAATAGCTTCTCCTGCTTTTTTCTGGGTTCCTGTTGCATGGAGGATTATTTTCCATCCTTTGACTTTCAGGTTATGGATTTCCTTTTGAGTAAAATTTGTTTCCTGTATAGAGCATATCGTTGGATTTTGTTTCTTAATCCACTCTGCCAATCTGTTTCTTTTGACTGGTGAATTGAGGCCATTTAGATTTATGGTTATAACCGATATGTGCTGACTTATCACTGTCATGTTATTTACTTGCTTTTGTTTTCTTACTTTTTCTACCTGTTTATTTGTTTGCTGTTCTTGAGGGTTCCTTTCTGTTGTTGTTCTTGAGATTGTGTTCATTTTCTTCTCTGTCTAGAATGTGTTCTAGTGCTTTTTGTAAGGATAGTTTGGCACTCATGAAATTCTTCAGTTGTTCTTCATTGTGGAAATATTTTATCTCTCCATTAAACTTGAAGAATAGTTTGCAGAATACATCAGTCTTGGTTGGAAGCTGTTTTCTCTTAGGACCTGTAATACTTTGCTCCGAACTCTTCTTGTTTGGATAGTTGTGTTGAGAAGTCCGCCATGATTCTGATGGGCTTTCCTTTAGAGGAGATCTGTTTCTTTCTCTAGCAACTTTTAATATTCTGTTCTTTTACTGGAGATCTGGGATCTTGATTATTATATGTCTGGGTGTAGTTTTATTGTTGTTATGACTAGTAGGATTTCTATATGCCTCATTACCTGTATCTCAGGTTCTGTTCCCATGCTTGGGAAATTTTCTTCTATTGTTTCTGCAATTATTCTTTGTCATTTATGTACCCCCTGCTGTTTCATTGACTCCTATTAGTCTGACATTATTTCTCTTTTCCTCATCTTGCAGCTGTTGAATTGATTTTTCCTGAATCCTTGTCGATTTTAAGAGATCCTTCCTTTCACGATCACTAGCTGTCATGGTGTCTTCAACATCTAAAATTCTATCTTAAGCTTCATTCAGGCAGTTTTGCAAGCTTTCAGTGGAAATTTTGATTTCCTGGAAATCTCTTTGGACCTGTTTCATGCATTCCAATTCATTTCTATATTGCTTCTGCCACTTTTCCATCTTTTGCCTATGTTCCTCTATTTTTTATCTGTTTTTTCTCTAGATGTGTGGATCATTTCTTTCATTATTATTGTCATTTCATTTTTTGCCTAAAAGATTATATCTGATCTGTTCTCTTCTATGGCCTGATGGAGCTGTTTCTTTACTTCCACTGCAATCATTTCAGCAATTTCAGATGTGTGTTTACCAAGTTCTTCTATGTTGGTGTCTCCTGATCTTGTTCTGAGTGGGGTGGAGTTCTGAGATTGTGTTTTAGCCCTTTGTCTTGTCATGTTTGATGCTGGAGGTAGAATTCTCAGTCTCCCTCTTCTCTAGCAGTTCAGCAGAGGAAGGTAGTGGCCCTAGTTTTTCAGGTGGGCAGGCCTGCCCCTCAGTGTCTGCTGAGATGTGTGCTTAGGCTGCAGTTTTCCAGTGGATGGTGAAGTGTACCTAGTTCTCCCAGGTCTCAGACACAAACTGTGATATCAGTTGATGGCAGAGGCTTTGTTCCAGTGGCTGCTCACACTTCAGGGGATGTGTATTACTCAGAATCTGGTTGTACTGGTGGCGCAATCCAAGGCCAGTGGTCCTATGACCCCAGGGAGTTCAGGATACAGGCAAAACCTAGATAGGAACTGCAGGGTCAACAGTTTGTGGACCACCTGATTCTATGTCTCCAGTCGGTTCAGGACTCACATAGTATCCAGACATGGGCTGCACTAACAGAAATCCCAGACTGCCTATGTGTGTGACCACTTGGAGGGCAGGTCACAAGTGAAATCTAGAGTCAAACTTTGGTCTCAGCAGCTCATAAAGTGCCCACACCCAAACCTCATTCAATGCCGGGCATACACAGGGAAGTCCTATGCAGGAACCCAGGTGAGAGAAGTTCACTGGGTTTCTAAGTATGGATCTCCTATCTATACCAGGTGCACAGAGGGCGGAGACTCATACTGTGGTAGCAGCAGGGTCGTGAGTTGCCCACTCTGTCCCCAGGAAATAGATGCGAAATACCTGGTTCTCTTGGCAGCGTTCAGCTGGGAACCATGCTGTCAGCGGGTCACAGCCTGCCTGATTGTGCTTCTCCAGTCAGTTCAGTCTGTGCAGAGAAGCCAGGAGTGGGCCACAGGAGCAGCAATCCCAGTCTGTGTGTGCATGACTACAAGGAGGGCGGGTTGCTCCCTTTCAATTTCTTTGAAGAGCTTAAGGAATATTGGTGATATATTATCCTTAAAGGTTTTGTAGATTTCAGTAGCAAATCCATCATGTCCTGGACATTTTTTTAGTTGGTAGATTCCTAATTACTGTGTCAATTTTGTTAAGCATATTTATATCTTCTTGGGTTAGTTTTGATAGTTTGCATGTGTCTAGGAATCTGTCCATTTCTTCAAAATTTGCTTATTTGTTGGAATATAATTTTTGAAGTAGTTACTGTCTTCTGGATTTTGATAGTGTCTTTTGTGATTTCATCTTTTTCATTTCTAACTGCATTGATGTGATGTACATTGATGTTTTCTCTATTTGTCTTGGTAAGTCTGGCTAAGAATTTATCTACTTTACATATTATTTCAAAAAACCCAGCTCTTTAATTTGTTGATTATTTTACAGTATTTTAGTCTCAAATTCATTGATTTCTGTTCTTATTTTTATAATTTCCCTCAATTTTGTTTTTGGGCTCATTTGTTGTTGTTTCTCAAGTATTATAAGTTTTGCATGTTCTTTATTTGGGATTGTTCTGCTTTCCTAATGTGAGCATTGAGCACAATGAATTTTCATCTTGGAACTGCTTTCATACTGTACCAGTTTTTTTTTTTTAGTTCAGTCACTGTCATTAATGTCCAGAAATTTTTAAGTTTCTTCTATGAGTTTTTTCTCTGACTCATTGATTGTTTAGGATTCTGTTATTAATTTTCCAAGACCTTTTGCCTTTTCTGAATTTTCTCTGTCACTGATTCATTTTTATTGCACAGTAGTCTGATAGCACACATAGAGTAAATTTAATTATTTTATATTTACTTAAACTGGATTTATATACTAATATGTAGTTTATTTTGGAAAATATATCATGTGCTGCTAAAAAGAATGTATACTCTGTTGTAGAAGGGTAAGATACTCTGTACATATCTATTAAATTCCTATGTTGAAAGGTGTGGTTCTACTTTGACATTTATTTGTTTCTTGTTTAGTTTATGTATCTCTTAGTGAAAGCAAGGCGTTAAAATCCCTACTGTAGCATGTTGTGTTTGTCTGACCTTTGAATTTCTGTAGTTTTTGTTTTATGAAGGTCGGCGCTCCGGTGTTCAGTGCCTATCTATTTATCTATGTCACTTCTTCTTGTTGCATTTTTCCCTTCACTAGTGAGAGACAACTTCTTTGTCTCTTCTAATCAATTTTAGCTTGACGTTTACTGTATCTGATATTAGAATTGCTACCCCTTCTTGCTTTTGGGGTCCTGGTGAATGAAATCTTGTTTTCTGTCCTTTAATTTTTAATATATGCATATCTTTTTGGATTAAATGAGCTTCTTGAATGGAATAAACTTTTTTGATATAGTCTGCCAATATGTGTCTTTTCAGTGGAGAGTTAAAGCCCTTAACATTGAGAGATACTACTGAGGAGTGCTGGTTACTTGCTGTCTTTGCCTTCTTTATCTGTTAATGAATCCTTTGTTTTTCTTTTCATGATTTTCTCCTTTTTGTTTATCCATTAACCTCACTAATTTCCTGTGTTCCTATTTCATAATTTCTTTCAAGAATATTCTTAAGAGTTTTATCAAGTGCTGGTTTAGTACTTATATACCTTTTTGGGTTGGCCTTTTAAATGTACATACCTTAGTTCTCCATATATTTTGAAGGATAGCTTTGCTGAATAAATTAATCTAGGTTGGGGATTATTTACTCTTTTTTTTTTATTTTAGAAACATAAAAGTACAAAAACATATTGACAAACAGACACCCATTATCATAGAAAATAGTACAATCACAACTAATCTATAGACAAGGTGATATGGTCTCAACAGTAGTTGTTGCTTTATCCATTGATATCTTCGAATTGTAGATGTATGGACCCATATACAGACATGCAAATTTAGTCAG
>PVLD010007361.1:70997-92308 GCA_004027595.1 Dinomys branickii | reverse complement strand
GTCGCGGGATTACCGTGTCGCTTTGATGGCCCCCTCCTGGGGCGGGGCTGTACTTCAGCCTCTAGAGAGCAGCCAGGGAGGATGACAATATTTCATCCCCTGAGCAATATTTCATTAGCTGTCTCACCTGAATAAAATGTGTGTGCCCTCCACGCCAACACAAGGGTTTGGGCAAACGCAGGAAGTTCCAGTCATGCCACGAAGTGCCATTCCTTCTGGTGCTGGTCTTCCAGAGAGGACACGCGGAAAGGGCGAGGGACACTGCTCCCTGCATTACCGGGTGGCCAAACTCCAGCAGCTCTCTGGGGTTAAAGAGACTAATGTGATCACCCCTCCTTCCCGACCAGTGGGGGCAGCTGTCACGCTGGGGACCAGGTGGACTCCTCCCCGTGCGCACAGGCCCAAGGACGGCCACGTCAAAGATGGCCAGAACCCACATTCTGCAGCCTCCCCGATGGAGGGCTAAGCACCCTGTGGGCCTGAGATGTGGTTTTCCTTTGAAGAGATGGTTCCCAGCTGCTCTGAGTGCATGTCATTTCCACAGGGAAAGGACACAAGCCTTTGAGAAGTGTGGGTGCATGCACGTTCCTCTTCCTCTGCTTCCTTCCGTGAAACTCCACCTCTGACGCAGTGATTTTCACGTTTTCCCCCCACACCCTGGGGCTCCCTCTGCTCTTCACCAGCCTATTTTACGCAGAATGAATGGATGTCCCTTTCACCTGGCACCTGGCTGGCCGCTAAACTCCCACCGACCACAGGGCTGAGTCAGCCACGCAGCTCACGAGCTCATGCCACAGGTGACTGGGAGACTTTGACCAAGCCCCCACCCTGGTAGTGCCTCCATTTCCCCTCAGGAGTGACGGGAAGGCACGCAAGCGGAGCCTTCCAGCTCTTAGCGACCCTGAGCTGGCTCGTTGGCAGAAAGCTGGATTCGCTCCGGAGCCATGCACTGGCTTGGCTTCAGGCCTGGCCCCGGTGCCCAGTTTAGGATGGCAGTCCCCAGCAGAGCAGGACTGACCTCTAGTTCTCCTTGGCCAGGTCTGAAGTTCCCGAGATCTGTGCCCAGGTCAGGCCCATGGCAGTCCCTGGCCAATTTTCCCATGTCCCCTCAGGATAGACGCACAACTGGTGTTTTCTTGGAGGGGCCAGAAGAGCATTTTCCAGAGCTGCTTGGCAGCGTGTAGCAAGCTCTTTGGCTCCGTTGGGCCTTAGCAAATGGAAGGAGGGTGGAGGCGATCAGCCTGTGGCCACAGCTTCCCCGCAGAGGGAAGCTCTGTGGCCTCCAGTGTCCCCAGTGACCCCTTAGACCCATGGCACTGGCCCGTCACCAGGGCCCACAGTACATAGCAGGATTTTCCACACACCATGAACTCCCCTCCTGTGACAGATAATGATTAGAAGGTTCATACAAATGGGTGTCTTTTGTTGTTTGTTTTTTCAGTGCTGGGGGGAAACCCAGGCCCTCTCACGTGCCAGCCAAGGTCTGTACTGCTGAGCTACACCTCAGCCCTCAGATCCCGGTCTTTTGGACATATTACTTCGCTTAACTGTGGAGACCACATGGCCTGTCTACAAGAATGATCTGGAAAGCAGGACAAAACGCCAACATCCTGGCCTCTTCCAGAGCAATTAATTCAGAATCCCCAGAGATGGAGCAAACAGCATCACTATTTTTTTAACTCGTGTATGTGCCTCAGTGTAGAACAACTAGCATCTCAAAGCAGCTGTGCTGGCAGTGCTGATTCTTGTGGGGTTAATGACCTGCACAAGTTAGATGTGCAGCCTGGGCTGGGACAGCCGTGTAACCAAGGTGTGCTGGGGAATATGCAGTTGTCTGTGGTCAGCTGCCATCAGTGTGCAGGTGGTTAACCAATGGCTGACCACCCTGTGGACATGTCACCTGGAGTGCCTTGACAGGGCAGCTGGGCAGGGCTTCCTGTTGGCTCCTGGGAATCAGTGGCTTTGGGTTTGAGTGGCAAAGCAGTTCCCTCGGGCAGTGTGTTAGCACGAGCTTCTCAGTGAGCATGTGAAGTCAGAGAGCCTGGCTTACTGGTTGCTTTTTAATGTGTATTTTTTGAGTATGGTGTGCTGATTTGATACATGTGTGCATTATATAATGAGCAAATCAGGGTGATTAGCACGCCCAGCACCTCCTACATTTAGGTTTTCTCTTTACCAAGAGCCCCACTCAGTTCTGCTGCAGGTGGTCCAAAAAACATACTTGGAATCTTGTTTGTGCCATGGCTTATCTCCTGCAAGGGCAGGTTTTAGAGGAATTGGAGCTGTGAGCAAGGGAAGCTGCAGGGTGCTGCCGGGGTCCTGATCCTCCCAAGCTTTAGAATGTCTTCTCATCTGCTGTAGTGAATCTGCCCACTCCTTCTTCAAAAAGGTATTCACTATTCCCAGCTCTTCTCTCTGTGAGTTTCAGGGTTGGGTCACCAAGTTCTCAGAGAAATCTGACTACAGTCTTGGTTAGAATTGCATCAACTTCATGGACTAACTTGGGAGAGGCCTTTGAGGCCCAGTGTATTACAAGTATCTTCCCTAAGCATAAAACACTGATACAAACACCCTGTTCTCAGGGAGCTGGGAAAGGAGCCTCCTTGGCAAATCCACCTCCTTCGTTTTGCAGACCCAGGCAGGGCAGAGTGATTTACTCAAGGCTGCTGGTTATCATGAAGTCGCACCAAAATCTGCTGTCCAGGCTTCTTACTGACTCCTCCTGCCCCTTCCTACTGGCCTGAGTCCCCGGCCTCCAGAGCTGGCAAGCCCTACTGTGGAAGCCGAGTCCCTCCCCGCTTTCACTCCTGTATATCGGTGCCTTTCCAGTTAGAAACAGGAAATCTCCCCCTTCTGGTTCTGAGTTGGGGTCTTTTGGTGCCTTTGCGGGAGGCCACTGCGTTCAGCCTCCACCGCACTGAAATGGAGATGACTTCATGCTTTGCAAAGTGGGAGGGCGAGCGGCATCAGGAGTTTGTGCCAGTAAATGCCCCAGCTATACTTGGGCATCAGAGGAGCACATCAGGTGGCAACTGCTCCTGAGAATGTGCTCATTGTTCTCTGGGCCTGTCCTCCGGAACCGCTTCAAATTGTTTCCTACCATGTGCAGGGCCCGGGGCAGCGTTCCGGGGCTGCTGCCGCTGGCGCTCCTCCCCGAGCTCGGTTGCCATCACCTCTAACCATCCCTGGAGGTCTTGTGCTTTGTTCTTGGATTAAGCCAGGCCAGCTGTCACTCGCTCGAGCCAGCTTCCACACGTGGCCCGGGCCACTCTGAGGTCCCAGCAGGGGGGAAAACTTGATGTGTTTCAAGCATATCCCTGTGCCAAGTTTGTGCAAAGCAGTGTGCAGAAAACGTGAAAGCAGAACAGCTGCGCCCTCGCCCTCGGAGGCTCATCGCGGAGGTCTTGCTGGGGCGCATTTCCATGCCTGGGAGGAGAAGGGCTCCCAGGCGGAGTGCTGCGGCTCTTTCTCAAGGCGGCTTTCTCTAAAAGCGCTTCTGCCTGGTCACTTCCCAGACTCCAGGCAGAAGGCAAGGGGTGGACTTCAGCCCAGAGGCTGTGCCCGGCTCTGCCAAGGCTCCTGGTGCTCCTCTTGTGACCTCTTGTTCGGGGCCCGCCTGGCCTCCTTCTGAGTTTGTCAGATGGGCACTGATGACGCGGCCGCGGGCGGAGGGTGTGGGCTGTGTTGTCCCCACTCGTAGCACCATCCTGTCACAAGGGCACCTTCCTGGTTGTTCCACTGCAGTGTGCAAACTGCCCGTGTCCATCCCCACTGTCTCCCTGGTCCCCGGTAGAGATGGTGCGGGCTGTGTTCAGGTGTCTTCGGTCATAAGCCTTAGCCTAAGGGCTTGTGGGTTGGTCCTTCCCGGCCTCCAGCGGGAGGGCTGCGGCGGATGTCTTAACTGGACAAGGTTCTGACCGTCACACACCTGAAGGCCTGGCAGGTGCACCTGCAGAGTGACGAGGGCGACGCCGGAGTGCTGGTTGTTCCTCGCGGCACCTAGGATGAGGAGACCTGACAGAGGATGAGGGCAAAGCACGGAGGGGCGGGTCCGGGGAGGGGTGACGCCCTTTGGTCCAGCCAACATGAGCACAGAGGAGAGGTCCAGAGGGTCTCGCGTGATCTCAAGTCCCCACTTCAGTGCTACAAACCTGGCACCACAGCTCTCATCGTGCCCTGCACAGCTCGCCCTCCCTGAGGTCTCCGGGGCTCTACCCTGACCTCCTGGGTTCCTGCACACCTCGGATTTCTCACCAGATTTCGACCCCACCTGGCGGCTTCACAGGTGCTCAGTGGTCTTTGGAAGCCTGTACATCTCCCAGTGCTGAGGGCACTGTGGAACCAACTATAGGCCATCAGTACGCCTGAAAACTAGGGCTGTCCTCACAGCTTCAGTATTTGCTGGTTTCAGATTTCTGTGATTATCCCAGGGCAGGGAAGAGGAGGCTTAAACCTTGGAAAATCTTTTCTCTTTAGTTTTTGTCTGGCATTTAACTCTTTGAGGCAGCAGAAACTGTTGTGAAACTGAGTCAAGGGAACTTGTCTATGGTACCCGGCACCCAGACGTTCTGAAATGTCAGGATCAGTAAGTCAGCAGACCGATCAAGATCAAGAAGTGCACATTAATGCTTAATCCACAGACCTTGTTCAGAGGATCCCACTGGTGCCCCCACTCTGCTCCAGGACCAGCCCCGCTCACGTGCTGCCTCAGGTAATCAGTCCTTTTGTAGACTGTCACTTAGGTTGGATGTGGTAGGTTTTCTCTTCTTTTTTTTTTGGGTACCAGGAATCAAACTCAAGACCTTGTGCTTGCCAGGCAGGCACTGCACTGCTGAGCTGTATCCCTGGCCCATGGAGGTGATACCTGTTCAAAGCAAGTATGTAGTTGATCGTTGAGACCAAGGGCTTGGGCGGAAGTGGCTCAATGTGACTCATGCACCGGAGCAGCAGGTGTGAACCAGGCAGTAATGCCCCTGGGATTCATGTCCGTCTCCTCAGACCTAGCGCTGCCCTTGCTTTTCTTCTGGAAAAAGCCTGCATTGAGTTTCCCACATTTTGTTTCCTTGGTCATTGTCTCATCATGCCACCATGTTCTTCCCCCAAAGTTCCTGTGCTGGAAACTTAACCCCCAAATTCATATATTAATGGTGTTCGGACGTGGAGCTTCTGGGAGGTGAGGAGGGGTATATGAGGTCACGGGGGAGGACCCCCATGAAGCTCCGTGAGTGGCTTTATAATACCGAGAGGAAGGGAGACTGGAGCTAGCACACTGGCCCTGCCTCGCCACATGATGCCACCTGCTGTGTAACACACATCAGAGCCTGTCCAGATGCCACACAGAGGCTGGTACCACACTCATGGGCGTCCGAGCCCACAGAACCATGAGCTAAATAAACCACCAATCTTTCTAAATTACCCAGCCCCAGGCATTTCATTAAGGAGACCACAAATGGACCAAGAAGACATCCTCCATCCCTGTATGTCTGGTAAACTGTTTCAGTGTGATTCAAGTTCCATTTCTGGCCAGCAGCTTCTTGACCCGTGGATGCCAGTCTCCATGCTCAGGTTTCTTCTCCTAGAGCTGGTGTCCTTTCCCTACTGTCCTCCCCCTACGTGCTCCCCTGGACTATCAAATTGAACCATCAGCTGCAATCCGAAGCCTTGCCTCCAGCCAGGTCTCCCTCTCAGGCCCCAGAAGCTCTGCCCACCAGTGTTCAGCCTGATGCATGGGATGAGGTTCACCTCGGAACCTCGTGTGTTTGGAGGGCAGTTGCACCATGGAGACCCTGTGCCTAGGGGGTTAGTCCTCGGGTTGTAGCTGACCTGTGGCAGGAGGGGCAGCCTAGGAGGGGGTCACAGGGCGATGTGGGAGGGGCGTCTCCCTCCCTGGCTCCCCCGCTCTGTCTCCACTTCCTGGCTGCCATGACACGAGCAGTTTTCTCCACCCAGGCCTTCCCGCACCGCCTTGGAGCTGACCATGGACCGAACCCTCTAACAACTGGGAGCCAAGATGAAGCTTGCCCCCTTTACGTTAAGGTGTCGTGTATTACATCTCAGCAATGACGACATGACTGAATAACGGATTTGAGTACTGAGAGGGGGGTTGTTACCATGACTCCGTATGACCCTGGAGCTCAGACGCCTTTGGAATTTGATTATGGGAGGAGTTTAGAGAAGCTCGACAACACTGTGAGCAGTGATGAATGTACGACACTGGTCAGAGCTCAGAAGGCCAGGATGCTCATAGAATGAAAGACAATGAAGACCAGGCTCTAAAGGTTTCACTGGGAACAAGAATTCCATTGGCAGCTGCACCCAAGACCATTTGTGTTATATTTTGGTAGAAAATGTATCTACATTGTGCCCATCCCAGGAGCTTTTATAGGAGGTAGAAGATAAAGACAGTGGACTGAAGCCAGACATGGTGGCACACACCTGTAATCCCAGCACACAGGAAGCTGAGGCAGGAGGGTTGCCATGAGTTCAGGGCCAGCTTGCACTACATACTGAGTTGAAGGCCAGCCTGAGCTACAAAGCAAGACTCTGTCTCAAAAAATAAAAGAAAAATTTAAAAATTTTTATTAAGAACAGTGGACTAAGCAGTCTGGCAAAGGAAATGTCAAGGCAGCCAAGCTTTAGTCTGTGGCATTGATATTACTGGGAGTTTTAGCTATATCTACTGTAAGAATCAGAACCAATAAGCAAAGCTGAATAATTGGAAAATGTTGCTGGTGACTAGAAAATAAGCATCTGTAAAGTTAAAGCCTGTAAAATTGCCTCAGAAGATCTTTGTTGCTGAAAAGATTAGCATTAAAAAGAAGCCAAGTGTTCAAGCCATAAGAGGACAGACGGCTTGAACATTTCTCAGGAATCAGCAAGATAACACCCTTTACAAGCTCAAAGGTAAAAATCTATAAAGCTTTATTTTGGAGAGAGACCCACTGGACCCCTTGCTCCACAAGGGCCATCTACCAACTTGGTTCAGCCACGCAGACATTCAGAGGCTGCTGCAGCCATGACCCGTGGAGTCCTACTAAAGCTCAAGGTAGCGGCAGACCTTACCGTCAGCCCATAGTGCTGGTTATTTAGGCATGTAGAATGCAAGAGTCTTGGGGTCAGGGAGGCTTCCACCCAGATTTTAGAAGAAGGCCTGGGAGGCCAGGCAGTGTGCCCCTGCAAGCCAAGTATGTGAAACTGTGAGTGTGAAGCTGAGGGTGTGGCGGAGACCCCAGGAAAGTAGACGCGACAGGAACATGGAGCATTTGCTGAGGAGAGTCGCAGGCAGCAAGTGGAGCCACCTGAGAGGGGCCATGGAGGCTGTAGCTGGCAGTGCCATGGCGATGGGTCCGCCCAAGCTCTTTGGAGTTGATATCTTGCCACAACCTGTCCCAGGCGCTGGACGTGGAGCTACAGGATTTACCGTTTGTCCTGTTGGGCTTTGGCTTGGCTTTGGTCCCATCCCTTTCTGTGCTCTTCTTCCCTTTTCGGGAATCTTGCAGGACCCCGTGCACCAGTGGTACTTCTTCTTCTCCCCTTTGGAATAGAAATGTTTACACCGTTCTATCTTGGCAACGTTTAACTTTTTTTTTTTTTTAAGAGTGTTCCAGCTAAGAGTTTGCCTTGAATTTTAGAGGAGACTTTGACTTGGACTTCCCAACAATGCTGAAACTTTTAAGACTTTGGCAACTCCTAGAGATGGACTAAATGCATTTTATATAAAAAGATGGACGTGAGTCTTTGGGGGCCAGGTGTGGGTTGTTAGGGTTTAGATCTGGCATGTCTCAAAAAAGCTTCAGGTGCTTGAAGGGTGGTTGGAGCATGGGGGTGCCATACCCCTCCATGGATGACCCAATCTATGAGTTCGAAGTTGACTCACTGTTGGAGGAGGGTCGCTGGGAGCATGACCTGGAAGGGTATGTGTCCCTTCCGGCTCCTCCCTTATCTCTGCTGGGTACAGTGTGAGCAGCTTTCCTCTGTCCAGACCCTCCCTCCACGCCCCACCAGCTGGCTGCAGACTAAATGCTCTAAGAACTGGACTGGAATAAGCCTCGCCTCCCTTAAGTTGTGGGTGTGCGGTGTGGCGTCTCAGCAACAAGGAGAGCGACTCAGACATGCAGCTCTTCCCCGAGTTCCATCTGATGGGGTCCCTTCTCTCTCTAACACCCATCCCGTTGCCGTCAGCGTCAGATCCGAATTCCTGACTGAGGACGTACGTTCCGACATGGGCCCAGCACTGTTCCTCTCTGCTCTCTTCTGCGGCATGCGCCTCAGCTGGGGGTTTGACCTGCAGCCCTCAGGCCCTTTCTCCCTTCCTTATCTGGTTAACACAGCCAGGAACCACCTGTGCCAGGAATCCTCCCCTGGCGGCTCAGGCTCTTCTGTGTGTCTCCCCTAAAATCATGATTCTTTGAACAACAGACAAGCGTTCTGTCTCCCCATTGCCTAAAACAGCACTCAGATACTAGATGAATGCTGAGAGCGACTGGAGATATTGTAAGTTCTAACTGTAGGATTTTCTTTTCCTTTGGATCTTACATTAGGGTATTGAATGAACCTCAGGGTGCAAGGACAGGAAGCCCAGCCCACCTCACCGTCCCTGCCCCTGGCCCCTGGCCTCCTCCTCTGCAGTCAGACTGGGAGGGGCTCTGAAGGCAGAAGGAGAAAGGACCACAGGACTGGGGTGGACACCAAGAATGTGAAGGCCTGTCCGGAGGCAACACAAGAATGTGGGGAAAGGAGCTGTGTCTTTCTGAAGAAATGGGAAACCCCTTAGGACAGTGACGTGAACTGGATCTTAGAACAGAGCAAGACTCCACCGAACTGATACTGATTTTGGGAAGAAAGGACCTTGAGCAAAGCTCCACTGTGGGCCTGTGAGGAGCATTCCTGTGGGCTGCCCGAGCTCAGGCTGCCAAAGGGATAGTAAGGGGCAGTGGAGAGGGGTGGGACTGAGGGCCCATCTACAGGCCTATGAAGGCCAAGCCAAGGGTTTAGATGTTATGAGGGCTGCACCTTGGTGCATCCCAGTCAGCAGGTAGGCAGGAGGGAACGGCGAAGGGGACGGGGAGGTGAGTCCTGACGAGGCTATGCCAGGTGGAAGAACTGTGGGAACAGTAGCAATGAGAAACTTAAAAAAACAGTTTTCACCTACTTGTGTGCATGCTAGAGGGCGGTGTAAGTGGACAAACCCTGTATTTTTCTTCAGAGGCAATGTTTGCTTTCTGTAGTCTGACCCCACCCCAGACGTACGAGACGTTGGTAGGGGTCCTGGGCTGTATCCTTTCCGCTGCTCAGAACGGTGTAACGGGAAGTTGAAGGGGCTCCCCCTCCAGTGTGCCCTCCTGCGCCCCCAGAACCCCCAGCCTTCTGGTCCACACTGGCCCTGCATCAGGCTCCCCCTCTTCCTGCAGACCAGCCCTTGCCTCTTCGGGTGCTCACCCACCCCCACCCCGACCTGCCACTGCCCCTTCCTGTCAGTCGGGATGCTGGGGATCTCTTTGTTAATGAATCACGACCCTTAAGCAGACAGGACCTAGAGCACAAGTGCTCAGGAAGAGCCCAGGACTGCAGGGCCCGAGGCCGGGGATGGGTGGGCACTGTGGACATGCTGGCGGCAAGCTGCTGTAGGACCGAGTGTAGCGCCCCTCATCACCCTTTAGCACAGGAAGACCTTCCTCTGGGCTTTCTTTTAGAGGCTTTGCCCTGAGCTACACTGCCAGTCCTTTTTTATTTGAAGACAGGGTCTCTCTTAAATCACTAAGTTGTTAGGGGGCCGAGCCTGCACATGCCACCCTCCTGCCCGTGCCCACCCCTCTCTCATTAGGCCTTGTGGGTCCTCCGCGTTGTGGGTCTTCAACACTGAACAGGTAAGAGAAGTCATCCTGTGATGCTGGGACTTAGGATGTGCGCGAGTCCACCCCAGAAGAAGAGACACATGCTCATGAGAGGTTTGTCTATTCTAACACGGACAATTTCATGGAAATGAGAATTTGGGAGGCAGCGGTGCTCACCAGCACACCACCAACGCGCACGGAAACAAGAATTTGGAGTCGGTGCGGTCCTGTGAGCAGTGAGGACAGAGCTTCCCTCTGAGGGGACGTTCGGAGAGTCCCGGCGCTTTGGCTTTGTGGTGCTGCGGGTGGGTGCTGTTGAGGACGGCTGGGGCCTGGCATTTGTCATTGCCGCCCCCTCCTGGGCGCCACTGGGCTCAGCCAGCCACCCCAGAACTGGCCACAGGCTTTTCTAGAGCTGCCGACACTGGGTTCTTAGCATCTGAGCAGAGAATAGGAAGAAAAGGAGGGGATAAAACTGACTAAGTTTCAACCAGTGGTGGCGAACCTTTTAGAGAGCGAGTGCCCAGGCTGCAACCCCAAACCCACGTACTTATCCCAGAGTGCCAACACAGCAACTAAACCTGAACACTGAGGTTTTAGTTTAGGAAAAGACAACTCATACTTTTAATATTTTTTATCAGTAACAGAGCTTTCAGGGATACAAAGAGCTTTTCATTGGAAGGCAACGGTTTTTACGTGGTGTGTCTTTGCACAGTTAGTGTGATCTTTGCTGTCCTCTGTGTGCAGATAATTTGTCAAACCTCGGCTCAGACTCTGTTAATTTGAGAGCAACACATGGGGCCCTCAGGGCATCTGATACTCTGTCTCTTGTATCCGATTTGATGCAACTCAGAGCTGAAAACAGCTGTGCGCAAGCATGAGGTGATCCAAACAAAGTAAGAAAAGCAACCCCAAGTGTTTTCATTGACTTAAAAGTATTTGGCAGAGAGTTCCGCACTCCAAGGGTTTCACTTGCAGAACGATCTTCTGGCGGCCTTTGCGCCCCTTCACAGTCATCTTTGCTACCTTCCAAAGCACCGCGTGCGGGTCGTAGAATTTACTTTTCTGTAGCACTTTCTTGAAATCCCTATAGGTCCACTTCAAGATTTCCAAATTCTAACCAGCATGAGCAGAAAAGATCAAGTTCTTCAAATTTGGCTTTATCAGGAGAAGTAAGAAAATGCAGGACTGTCTCCATCTTATAGATCTGTACAGTTCTATTACTAAAATTCTCCCCTGCAGCTGGTACAATGCTAGAAAATTCCTTGTAGGTTTCCTGATGGCTTGTAGGACTGTCTGTAAATGCTGTAGAGTTTCTTAAATGCATTTTTTGATTAGGAAAATATTTCCGCTGTCCACATTCAAGGTTTCTTTCCAAAACCTGTACTTTTCTCTCACGTGTCTTGATACCACAAAATATCCTATCTGCTGTTTTCCCTGCACCTTGTAGGCTTTTGTTCAGTACACTGAAGTGTAGTATAAAATGTGTAAAAAAACGAGGTTGTTGAGCCAGGCCATCTGAGCGGGCTGTGGGTAGTTCGGCCCTTCTTCATTCACAAACAGCTGTGGTGGACTGGCGACCGAGACAGCTGGTAGCAGCTCAGCTGCACTGAGTCAGTATGGACTGGGTGTGGGGGGCCCAGCTGAGGATTGTCACCAACAACACAAAAGGCAGAACTGGAGAAGAGGAGGTGCGGTTAGGGGGCTGTGGGCTCTCCTGGAGGCGCCTGTCACGCTGGTTCTCCTGATAGGAACTCAGCTGTTACCATCATCAGAGGAGCTCGGCCCTTGTTGTTGCTGAGAATGGCTACAGTTCAGCATCGCCTCCTGGCTCCAGTGCAGACCCCGCAGCCTCCTGGCACGGATCCTTCATCCCACTGACACAGACTCTCTAGCTTTCACTGCTGACCTTTGGGCCTTCCCAGTGTCGGTACTTGAAACGGACTTGCATGAGCTCTTGTTGTGGGCTCTAGGCCTCAGATTGGACTAGTAGGGGGCACTGTTACAGGCTCCAGGTCTTCAGCTGGGCTCCCTCAGGATATTGCTATGGGACCCAGCCCCTCAGCTGGATTCTTTGGTCTCCAGTGTGTGGACAGGTTTCCTGCCCTCCTCCGTACTTGACTCTTTGGGTGACTGCTGTGAAATAATCCTATAAATTACGTGTCCTGCATTAAATTGTTTTCCTGGTAGACCCTGACTGCACTAACAGCCTAATTGCATCCAAACAGGCTGCAGATCTCTCCAGGACTCATCCTCTGCGCAGCTACTGAACGTTAGTGTACATAAGTGATATTATACTGTGCCTGAGCCTCACACACCCTGATCTCAGGCTCACACACCCTTGATCCAGCCACCCCTGAAAAAGCATGAGTGTGTGGTGCTGGGGTCGGGGGTGTGTGTTGACTAAACCAGCCCCCTGACTGGTCTGGCTTAGTTCTGGGGAGGGTTAGGGTGTGAGGGCTATACCTGCCCCAGGGCGGGCAGCCCACATAAAATATAAGGAACAGAAGGAGGGCTAACATGCTGTCGCCTGCCTGCTTGCTGTGGACTGTCCCCTGCAATGCCCCTCTGCCATGCACCACTCTGCTCTGGAGCCAGCCAATGATGGGCTGAAACCTCTACAAACCATGAGGTACATAAACCTGTCCCCCTTTAACTTTAGGGCATTTTGTCTTTGGGTATTTTGTCTCAGCAACAAGAAAAATAACAAAGACCATTACTAGGTGACGGGTGAGGTCGCCTCGTGGCCTTCCACAGAGATGTCCCGCAGGGGTCTACCCGTGGCCGCGCATCAGCAACCAGGTGGCCAGGCTGGCTGTGCCGCACGAGCCCGCCCTTTCACCGGTCCTGTCCTTGGTGCCCACCCTGGGACTGTCGAGCGCGGCAGGCGGTGGGTCTCATTCTCGGCGCTGCTGTGGCTGCCCGCCGGACTACGTGCAGGCTGCCTGGATTTTGTTTTTCTATGTCCATTCACACAGACTCGGGGTGGTGTATGGACTCCATCAAGAAGAGCTGTAAATGCTGTCTTCAGCATTTTTTTTCTTTTTTCTTTTTTTGTCTTTTTGAGACAGAGCCTCGCTAGGCATTTCAGGCTGGCCTTGAGCTCACTTTGTAGCCCAGGCTGGTCTGGAACTTGCAATGAGCCTCCTGCTTCAGCCTCCCAAGTGCTGGGATTGCAAGCATGCGCCACCTCACCCGGCTGTCTTCAGCATTTCCAAATACGACAGGGTGCAGGTTCGCTGGTATCTTTGAGGTCAGGGCCTCTAACAGTCGCTGTGAGCAGTCAGGCCCTGCCTGCCCCCTCCCCGCCCTCCAGCCTGGTGACCCCAGAAATGCTTTGCTGCAGCTCCACGTGCAGGGCCTCAGAAGCAAACCCTGGCAGAGGCGTCCTCCTCCAGGAAGCGCCCACGCTCACCCCGCTCTCTCCCGCAGGATCTCCTACGACCCCGCGCGCTTCCCGCGGTACCTGCCCGAGGCCTACTGCCTGTGCCGCGGCTGCCTGACCGGGCCCCTGGGCGCCGAGGACCTCCGCTTCCGCAGCGCGCCGGTGTTCTCGCCCGCCGTGGTCCTGCGCCGCACGCCGGCCTGCGCGGGCGGCCGCGCCGTCTACACCGAGGCCTACGTCCCGGTGCCCGTGGGCTGCACGTGCGTGCCCGCGCCCGAGGGCGACGCGCCCGGCCCCGGCCCCGGCCCCGGCCCGGACGAGCGGGGCGCCGAGCCCCAGCCGCGCCGCCCCCCAGGCCGCCGCTGACTCGTCCCAGGAGGGCGCGCAGCAGCCTCGCTGCAGCCCCGGCGCAGCTCCCCGCGCAGAACCGAGCTGCGGGGCTGCAGCGAGGAAGGCGGAGATTTCAGATACGAGCTTTTTAAAACGTTTTGCAAAACGCGCAGACACTCCCTGCCTACATTGTTATTCGGCTGTTTTGCATACAGGCAGAAACTATTTTTATATTAGCATTTAGAGCAAATATATTTTTAAAAACTCGACTAGACGTATCAGCGATTAGAAACACTCCCGTTTTCCTCCGAGTACTTTCCGGACCCACGGCGGGAATGCTCAGCGGAACCCTGCAGCGGGGCCGGAGGGGCGCGGGGCTCCCGGCAACCCAGAGACAGCCACCTCGGATGTAAGGCAACTTAAATCGTGTGTGTGTGTGTGTGTGTGTGTGTGTGTGTGTGTGTTTTCAGTTTTGAAAGCTTGGCCAGTTCTCAGGAAGAATCCAAGCAAGTACTGGCTTAATTTTAAGGGCCCTCAGAGCAGAACAAGGCCAAACCAGAATTCCCAGAGGCACTGAGGCGTTCCATACATTACACTTCGTGCTAAATCCTCTCTTTAGGTTGCAAGTCTGTCCCTGAATGTAATTATTTGTAAAAGATGCTATTTTTACATCATTAAAAGAATTGTTGAAGAAAGATATTTTGGCTCTGTGCATTTTATGTCTCTCTGAATTCAGTTTAGATGGACTTTGTGGTTGTTGTCTGGTTCTAGTGTGAGAGATCAAATCCAGGGGCCCGTGCATGCTAAGCACACACCCTACCACTGAGCTCCGCCCCCAACCCCCAATTGACTTTTAGAGGAAACAATATTTGAAGATTTTTTTAATAGAAAAGTAAAACAAAATTTCATAACAAAATAATATGAGAATAACAATAGCTAATACATTATTTTTTATTTTTAATTTAAAAAATTAACAACAAGGAAGACAAAGTCAAAACAACAAAAATGGTACATGACCTCAAAACAAAATGATAGGAATTTACGATGATTGCTACATTACATATTGTTAGCTTCAAAACGAAGTTGCTCAGTCCACCAGACACAATATAAGATCGATCAAACAATCAAAGATAGTAACAAGTAATTTTAAAAAATGGAAAATGATGCAGAGTTCACCATACAAGACGGTAGGAGTTCAGCAGTGGTTCTTAGACTGCATATTGCTGTTTTCAGATCAGTTGTTCTGATTACCAGATTCAAGTGTGCAAAACTGGTCAAGAAAAAAGAAAATTTTAAGCATTGACTGTTCCTTTCAATAAATCACAGATATCAGCAATATATCTATCCCAGTTATTCTTGTATGTACATATAAATTTTACTTTTCATTTTAAAGAGAAAAATCCCAAAATAACAAAAACGAAACAGCATGGAGAACAATAAAAATGATACAGAATTTCAAAACAAGGTGAGAGGATATTAACAATGGTTGTTATGTTACATAATGTCATCTTCAGAATGGCTGCACAGAGAACCCGATGTAGGCATGTGACATTGCTCAAACCATTACACATTAACAGTTCCTTTCCATAAACCAACAGGTATTAGCAGTACCTGTGTATACATACACATATTCCTTTTCTCTTCCTTGAATACAAGATATGAACACCAGAGGAATTTTACTATGTTTATTTTTCAATATTTGGAGATCTTTATCTTAATTTTGTGTTTGAGATTTAAATTCATCAGTATTTGATCCGGTCTTGTGAAGATGAACTACTCATGTAAAGTCAATCTTTTTGATCCTTTTGACACCACCAACCAAACCAAGAAATGTCCCTCATTTACATGCACTTACCTCTAAGCTTTATTTACCATGGAAATAACGCAGCGTTAGTCTGTGGCAGTGTAGCGCTGTCCCTAGTCACTGACAGCCCGAGTTTGATCAGGACAAGAGTTAGAGCATTGCCACCTACTAAATGCTGACAAAAATTATTCATGAAAAACATCAGGGCACAAGTCCAGATGGACAAGATAAAAACCAAACAGAAGGTGATACTGTAGATTGTTCCTTTTCTTCCTTGCCCAGACTTTGGAGGGGCGTATTCCAGGGGGTGGAATATCTAGACTATATTCCCATCCAGAAAACAAGTTAATAACAACAAAACTCCACAGATTAAAAACCGCCTTGAACGAGTGATTTGAATAGTCACCTCACTGCTGTCGTGGGCACCGTGTAACGTTTTCCAGGCTGCTCCTCAAACATAACCGTGTCCCAGGAGACTGGGGCTTAAGGAGACTAACGTTTGCAAGGGGAAAATGTCCCTATTGCACTCCCATGTTTCCTAAGTTCACCCTGTGAAGGTAGCACATTTCCAGTGGAACCAGCTTCCCATTCTACCAGCTAGAAAGGCAACCTCTGTGCTCTTTCTCCGAAAGGAACAGCCGTCCATTGAGTAACGTCTGCTCCAGTTTGGGTTTTTGATTTCTTGCTTGGCTGGCGCTTGCTTGCTTGATTTGTTGTATTCCTATGCTGACGCTTGAACCTACAGCCCTAATCACGTTGGCAAGTGCTCTCCCACTGGCTGCCCCGGCAGCCCCGCGTGGCTGGTGAGTGTCCCCGAAGGCTGCCCTGTGACCTCTTGGAGGAGCCCCTCAGAGTGGGATCTTTAGGTCACCAAGGCTGTGTCCTTAGGGCCGCGTGGCTCCTCCTTCCGTTTGTCCCTGGCTTGTGGTGTAGAAAGTTCTGCCCTGCCCTGTGTTCCCCGCTGTGGCCGCCTGGCCTGCTTGACCTGGACTGGCACTCAGAGCTGTGAGCCAAAATAAACCTTTCTCTTAGAAGTTAATTATCTGAGGCATTCTGTTGTAGCAACAGAGGGCCAACTAAGTATCCAGCAAGCACGCACTCGCCTGGTTCCAGACACAGAGCTCCTGGAAGACAGCTGTGGAGAAGACACAAGCCCTGATTTGGGGATGGTGGTGGTGAGACTGAACCAGGGCTTCTGCCCTGCACTACATCCCCATGTGTTTCTGCTCTTTATTTTGAGATAGGGTCTTGCTAAATTGCCCAAGTGCGGCCTGAACTTGGGATCTTCCCGCCGGAGCCCCCCCGAGTGCCGGGATCAGAGGTGCACACCACCACCCTGGCTGCAACTCTTGAGCTAAATGCAGGAGCGGCCAGCGTGGCACACGCGAGCGGCACTCACCGAGCCCTTTGCCTTGCTGAGCTGCTGGGGTGACTGTGTGGATTAAACACTGTGGGGGAAAACCCCCACCCAGGACAGTGTCTAGCCCCAAGTAAACAGGAAAGCACATTAGCCCAGTCGTTTGAACTAGTCCTTCTAAGAGTTGCAGCTATTGCTTGAGGAAGTATCTGTCACTGAGAATGCACTGTACTTTCTTTTGTGTAGAACGTAAGTTTAAAATGAAATCTGCGTGACTTTGACCCAGGAGGCAGCCATTGGACGGTAACAAGCTGAAATAGAGGAGGTGACTGGGTGTGGGGCCACGCTGTTTCCAAGGGTCAGGACGGGATCTTGTTAAAACTCATGTGTTCAGTGCTTGCTCTGGCGAAGGAGGTAGGTATTGGGTTTTAGCATCCAAAGAGGGAAGTTTCCTGCCTAGAGGGATCAGGCTGCCCAGCCCGGTGACTCCTTCTCCTCCTCCTCCTGCTCCTCGATTCTGCTGTGCAGTCAGCATGGCCACGCTCACTGGTGCAGGCACTGCTCTTTCCTAGGCCTGGCTGGTGAGCAGTGCCTCGATCTGGGCTTCTCATAGCCCCTCCCTTCCTCCCAGGAGTGCCACAGGGCTGCTTCCCGTGCTGCTTCCTTCAGGTAAAGTCTGCCTCGAAGACTGTCATTCCTTGCAGCATTCTGCTGCTCACTGAAGCTCTTCTCTTGATTTCAGTCACCCGGTCACACTCCAGAAATACTTCCTTTTTTCTTTTTGCGGTACTGGGGATCGAACTCAGGACCATGCACTTGCCAGGCAGGCGCTTATTCCACTGAGCTATATCCCCAGCCCCAGAAATACTAAGCTTGAAGCTGTACACGGTTCTGTGTACTGTGATAAAATGTCACACTGTCCCATCCCATCTTGCAGAATCATTCCTTTATTGGTCTATGGTACCAGGCTGTGTGTCCTGGTTATCAATCAACTGTCATGGTGTTTAGTGCTTGTGTTCAAGTCACCTTTATTTTCCTAAACATGGCCCTGAAGCTGCATGATGGGCCACGCCTGTGTCCCAGCCACCATTAGGGAGCCTGAGGTGGGAGGAGGAGTCGAGCCCAGGGGTCTGAGGCCAGCCTGGGTAACCTGGTGCGACCTGAGACAGATGGTAGACTAGACAGACAGATGATAGATGGATAGACAGATTGGTAGGTGATAGGCAGGAGGTAAATAGATGACAGACTTTTTCTTTTCAGGCCACATCTCACCATGGAGTTCAGGCTGGCCTTGAACTCATTACACAGAGCAGGCTAGCTGCAAACCTGAGGCTACTGCCTCAACCTCCCAAGTGCTGGGAATGCAGGCGGGGGGGCACCATGTCCAGCTACCCTGTCTCATGTCTTTTAAAGAAAAGAAACCCTAATGTACAAGAGTAGTGATGACTAGTAAACTCATTACAGTGTATGGCTACGCCAGTCATTATGTTGTTTCTGGTTACTGTTGTCGACCTCTTCCTGTATCTACTTCATGAAGTTTTATCCTAAGCATAAAGGTATCAGAAAAAACACTACATATCGGGTTGAGTGCTACCCCAGGTTTCAGGCATTCACTGAGGGTCCGGGTACTATATTCCTATGTTATGTTTTTTAAAAATGAAATCACTTGGGGCTAGCAAGCAAATAACACTTTGCACTGGGTGCAATGGTGCAGACCTATAACCCCAGCTACTCGTAAGTTTGACATCATCCTGGAAGACAGGTGAGACCCTGTCTCCGAACAGAACAGCTCAGCACATGCCTGTAATCTCTGTACTCTGGGAAGCTGAGGCAGGAAGATCACCAAGTTAGACACTATCTGAGCAAGTCAGTACAACTCTGTCTCAAAATAAAAATAAATAGGCCTGGGGATGTAGTCAGTGCAAAGGCCCCGAGTTCAATCCCCAGTATCACAAAACACAACAAAATTTTGCAAATACCAACAATTCCACATCCACAGGCCAAGACCCCACACTTGGTTTTTTTGCATGTCTTTCAGCAGAACCCATGGGGAAGAAAAGGATCTTTTTTGTTAACTGGCTAGAGCAGATTTTAAAGAGACACGGCATGGAACTCCCACTGAAACATATTCTTAAAGTGCATGTCAGCCGCTCTTGCTGTTCAGGTGCTTCATTGCCCAAACACACCGGTGAGTAATTACAGGGAAGTGACCAGATTCCGTTAGCAATACGGGAATCATCCTTCTTCTCACTCTTGGGATGTTTACTTCGTGAGGCTCCATCCCCGCCCGTGTACGGCACAACGGGACACCCTTCCACGCAGCTTCTCCTCGACAGCCAGATCCGAGGTGCACCTCGGCCGGCCTAATGCATTTTTTAAAAAGCCACGGAGGTTGAGCTCCAGATCTTTTATGAAATCTGGAAGCATGCCGTACGTGAACACAGGTTTGCTATAACTGAGATCACATCAGGGGCCGAGGCCACAAGCTGCATGGTGGCTGCTCACCGGACAGGAACGCTGTTACCCAGGTAGCAAGTGCCCTCCCGCCTGGGCTTGCACGCGCTTCCCACGAGCTAGACTTGGTCCTCACCCTCCCTCATCCCTGGAGAAACACACTTCGTTTGTGACTAAATGGCGGGTTTATAGGGGCCCCCAGCATGCTGGGATTCCTAGGTTGCTAGTCATCCACAATGCCTAAGCTAAACCTCTCATTTCTATTAATAATTTGCCACTCAAATTTGTTGTTGGCCTCAGTAATTTTTAGTGAACCAATTCATAAGGAAATAATAAGGTCAGGTTATTTTTTTTTTTTGGTATCAGGAATTCAACTCAGGACTTGTGCTTGCTAGGCAGGTGCTTGTACCGCTGAGCTGTATCCCTGGCAAAGTCAGGTTATTTTTTAAAGGACTTTTATTGAATACCTAACATGTCAGGTGTAGTGCACTGATAAAAATATCAATCTGCCAGGTGTGGTAGTGCACGCCTGTAATCCCAGCACGCAGGAAGCTGAGGCAGGAGGATTGTCACAAGTTCAAGGCTAGTCTGGGCTACACAGTGAGTCCAGGGGCGGCCTGAACTACATAGTGAGACCTTGTCTCAAAAATCAAAACAACAACAACAGAAAACCCTGTGTGTGGAATATTGCTGGCTGCCACATCAGAGGGAAGCAAAGCTATGGTCAGAAGTGAATGTGCCACTTCCTTTCACACTCTCTTGGGCGAAGCAAGTCCTAGGGGCAGGGAGGAACCCTCCGTTCCTAGAGAGAGGGTGTCAGTGTTTCTAAGAAATTACAAAAACACTAGAGTTCCTGTGCACCCTCTACCCAGCTGGCCCTGACGGCAACACAGCCGGTGCAACCCTGGGATCCCATTCAGAGTTCCTGCTCTTACAGGACCACTGGTCAGTTAGTTCTGTGAGATGCACCCTCTGTGCGGATTTGGGAAGATGTGGAACAAGACACAGTGTTCCCAGCATGGACCCAGCCCCCCTCTGAGCCCTGCCAGCCACTAACGGGCTCCGCGGCGCAGTGCCGGCATACAATGGGAAACGCGGCCAGGGCTGGGGTCGCTCTCCATAATGCCAGGCCCGAGGGCCACCCCTTCGGCCCAAGGCCAGGCTTCGCTCCTTTTGGCTACTGAACTGCCCGGGGGGGCGGCGGTAAGAGGCTGGCGCGCTCCCTAGCTCTGCTTCCCGGTTACAGCTGTGGTTACTCTCTCGGGCAGCCTGGAGCGAGGATGCTCACGCCCATTTTAAGGGAACCTCTGGCCGAAGGCAGAAGCCAAGGTCCTAAGTCCCAGGGCTGGGCAGGCTGTGTTTTCCCTTCTGCTATTCATACACTGTGTACTGAGTGAGAAGAACGGAAGTAGGTTCTAAGATTTCCTCCAACCCTTAATTCCATGGATTTGGTTTGACAGAAGGATCTCAAACCCATCAAAGACACAATAAGCTGAACATTTTATTTTGAAAATTAAGCCAGATGGCCCAGTTTGGAGGAGAATGTGAGCGAAGGTTATGAATTTTCGATCAGAAAATAAAAAGAGGGCAATGGGAATGTCGCCCGGGGTCCTTTACTGTGTCTGTCACAATCTGTATTTAGGTTCCACAGTCCAGCCCAGAATCGTAGTTCACGTAACAGCGAAACTCGTTGGCCAGGTTTCGGGTGTGCTCTGGGATGAACGCGCACATCCTCAGGCCCAGGAGCCGGGCCGCTGGCGCCTTCATGACAGCACCTGAGAACAGACAAGGCGAGCGGGAGCCGGCCCGCCCGGGCGTGCGGGTTTCAGAGGGAAGCGCCGGCAGCCGCGGTGGCACCGCTCAGCACTTCGGGGTGCGGTCTCTCTATTCCCTTCCCCCCCCCCAACTTTTTCAAATCCTTTTAAAGCTAATCACTATCTTTTACTTGCATTTGTTTTTTTAGTTAGTAAATAATTTTCCAAAGTAGGACACTTAGCTGTTTAGAAGTCGATTATATTCCACAAGGGAACGTAAGGACCGTACAGATGACTAAGGACCGGGTTCCCCGCGGTGAGCCAAGAGGCCTCTCTGGGCCCGCCTGACCTCGCCAGGTGGATGGGGACCAGCAGCGCCGCCCCTGTCCCCCCC